>JBCEWC010004698.1:0-26641 GCA_038996855.1 Solanum aculeatissimum
GAAATTTAAACTTTTGTGGCTATTACTAAATAATAGCTACGATTTTCAAATTCATAGCTTAGATTTCGTAGCTATAAATTCATTCTCTTGTAGTGTCTCCCTTGATGGGATTGACTTGTTATGTATCCCCTTCCTTAAGGGTTGACTAGAGATCTACCTGGAAAATAGTCCAATTTCAAGTAGTAGCTCGCTTGGTCTCTCATGTTATCGGTTGAGGTCACATCCCCGCAATGATATGTAGGTTTGTATTCATGCATCATGACATGGCATATTGTTATGATATCTACTTCCTTGGCTATGTGCATTCCTTTTGTACCAATGTGTGCCCTTGTCATCTAGTCTTGTTGTAGGATCATGATCATGTGCATGGCATACCCGCATACTAAGTGCATTATATGTGCTAATCCATACTCTTTGTCTACATGATCTAACCATGTAAGGACCGGAGGTGATTTCCTTCCACCGTCGGACATCTAGTTGGAGAACTTGAAGTTGTTGTTTGTGGTGAGCCCTATACTCCAAGGGAAACACCCACTTTCATATACCTTATGTCTTTATTCTATGTTTCTTTATCTTATGACTTGAGGGTGAACCCAGAATATGTCGAGGCCCCATCTCATTCTATGTAAAGGCATTGTTGGACATATCAAACGCTAATGTATGTCATGCTATGTGTTGATTATAAAGATGTGACTATCTATGTTCGGTGATGGTTTCTTATGTTATGCTTTCATTTCCGCTTATGTCACTGTGATTGTTGAATTGGGAATCTGCTTATATCGAAAGTCCCTAACCCTTCTTGCCCCCATAGCTTGAGTCATACTTACCCGCCTCATAGAACGTAATTGCTATGTGCTATGTGATTCATGCTTATCCTATTCCCGACAACATTCTCATAGTTTGAGTCCAAAGCCCTAGAATCCTTTAGACTTATGTGTTGTTTATTATGTTATGTGCTTCCGAACAGATGATGTGTGTGATGATGCTAAGATGGCTTGATCGAGGACTCTCGGGTTCTCTTTTGCCATGCCACATCTAGGACCTACTCTCGGGTCATGACACTTGTTAAAGGTGATAGCTCGCTGTGAAGAGACAAATCTTGTCCTAAACTAGGAAAAATGTCATTTCCTAATGAAAGAAGGAATAGTCTTGGGTTATAAGTTGTCTAATCTGGGTTTAGAGGTAGACAACAAAAATTGAGGTGATAGAAAAACTACCTCTGCTTGTGTCTGTCAAAGGAGTCTAAAGTTTTCTGGGACATGCAGGTTCTACTGCAGGTTTATCAAAGATTTCTCAAAGATATCAAAGTCATTGTGCACCCTACTGGAGAAAGAGGTATAGTTTAACTTTGATGCTACATGCTTGCAAACATTTGAGACCTTAAATAAGCGGTAAGTTGAAGCACCTATCTTGACAACTCCAAATTGGGAGCTACCTTTTGAGTTGATGTGTGATGCTAGTGACACTGCTAGGAGCGGTATTGGGCCAGCATAACGACAAGGTTATTCACTCCATATATTATGCCAGTAAGACGTTGGACCCAACACAATGCAATTACACTGTCATTGAGAAGGAGATGCTAGCATTGGTGTATGCCTTCGACAAGTTTCGGTCTTATTTGGTGGGTACCAAGGTTATATTGTTCATAGATCATGCATCTTTAAGGTACCTATTCAACAAAAAAGATGCCAAGACCTAGATAATCCAATGGATCCTATTGCTACAAGAGTTTGACATTGAGATCAACGATTAGAAAGGGTGTGCTAATCAGATTGTTGACCACCTGTCTCGGTTAGAGAATGATGCATACATATGGGAATAGAGTCAGATCAAGGAGGAGTTCCCTGATAAGAAACTCTTGGCACTAGAGGTAGTGGAGTTGCCTTTGTTTGTTGATATTGTGAATTACTTGGTGAGTGGAGTGTTTCCCCCCAGTGCAAACTATCAGTAGAAAAAATGACTAGCTCATGACACTAAGGCTTATATCTAGGATGAGCCCTATCTCTTCAAGAAGGGTGCCAACAAAATGGTGAGAAGGTGTAGGCCAAAAGAGGAAATACGCTAGGTACTTGAAAGATGTCAGGCCTCACCCTATGGAAGACACCATAGAGGAGAAAGGGCAACCCACAAAGTGTTTCAATCTGGGTTCTTCTGGCCAACTCTATTCAAAGATGTTGTGGAATTTGTGATACAATGTGATGCTTGCCAAACGATAGACACCATATCCAAGAGGCATAAGATGCCTCTAAACAATATATTAGAGGAGGAGATTTTTTATGTGTAGAAGATGGATTTCATGGGCCCATTCCTACCATCTTTTGGTAATCATTACATACTTGTCACAGTTGATTATATGTCCAAGTGGGTTGAGGCGATAGCTCTGCCCACTAATGGCTCCAAGGTGGTAAGTAAGTTTTTGAAGAAGCAGTTCTTCACGAGATTCAGTACTCCAAGAGCTATCATCAGTGATGGAGGTACGCATTTCATTAATCAAACTATGAAAAATTGACTAAGTATGGGGTGAGGCAAAAGGTGGCCACAATATATCATCTGTAGACCAGCAGACATGTAGAGGTGTCGAATCATAACGTTAAACAAATCTTGCAAAAGATTATTAATGCTACAAGGAAGGATTGGGCCATGAGGCAGGATGAGGCTTTATGGTCCTACATGATAGCATACAAAACTCCGTTAGGCATCTCTCCATACAAAATGGTTAATGGAAAGGCATGCCATCTCCCCATCGAGCTTGAACACCAAGTGTCTTGGGCTATCAAAAAGCTCAATCTCGATCCAGAGCTCGCAGGGTGGAAACGGTTAGAGCAGCTGGAGGAGTTAGATGAATTTTGACTCCATGCATATGAGAATGTCAATATCTATAAAGAGAAGACAAAGAAATGGCATGACCGGCATATCATTAGGCGTACCTTTGAGCCTGGGAAAAAGGTATTTCTTTTCAACTCTTGCCTTAAATTGTTTCTAGGTAAGCTGAGGTCCAAGTGGAGTAGGCTATACACAATCGTAAGTGTGATGCCATATGGTACAATCAAACTTTGTGATGAGACTGCAAACCAAACTTTTTTTTGTAAATAGGAAATGTGTCAAACACTATTATAGTGTTGACACAAACCATGAAGATGAGGCCATTGAATTAGCAATTGATGAGTAAGCTCTTGATGAGTCGTACCGCAATGGTAAATCAAGCACTGCACGAGAGGAAACCTATGGTAAGGTAACACTAGTTTTATTTTTATGCATTTGTATTAAAAACAAAAAAAACATTAAAAAGTGTTAGTTTCACACAAAGTGTTGGTCCACGACTAGTCTACATCGCGGACCTTCATAATTTGTGTGAAAAATTTGTCATCTTTAATTCCTTTGATTCATAAGATATTTTTGGATTTTTTTTGGTCGAATTAACTTGTTTCACTGTGTTATAGCTTATTCAAGTGTTCGAGAATTTGTTTGGGGTCCGATGCTCAAAAAATAAAATTATTTAGACCTCAAGAACTTTTTGTTTCCAGAAAAGTAGCGGCAGGTCTGCGATGCGGGACTATCACAGACTAGTGTCCCAGGCAAGAGACCAAAAATGCAAGAAAAAATAAAAACGAACAAGTACAAGTTTGTGACCTATCGGCGTCACGAACCTGTCGCGGATAGGTACAATTTTTGGTGGGTTCTGTTTAACCGGCCCAACCGACACACCCCTATTTAACCACCCTCACATTATTTTTCTCCAAAAATTCAAGATTTTAACCCCTCCTAAAATGCCTCTCTCAATTTTCTTCAGTTTTGCACCCAAAATCACTCAATTTAAAACTAATTCTCAATTAACTTCAAGTTTCCAAAGGTGATTCCTAGTTTCCTCTTGCAAATTCTCAATTAAGGTATGGTTATTCACTCTTTGTCTTGAATATTGCCTGGGTAAATGTGTTTTGGATAACATGGGTATGAAATCTTGTTGTTGTTTTTTCATTATGGAAATTGATGGTGCAACTTGTTGTGGGCGTTGCAATTATATACTTAATTATGTTTATGAGGGCGACCTTTATGCTGGTTGAGTGTGGGTCACACCCTTGTCCGAAAATTGAGGCAAAAACCTTGTAGAATCTTATTAATCTTAGTGGTTGTTGTCCATTGTTGTTAAATCTTCTTTTTTACCCATGGGTCTAGTCGTAATAAGCCATATAAGAGATATATTCTTCTTGTATATATGCTATACCACCTCAGTGTAATCGTGATATGTAACAACCTAAATTTTTTGAACTTCTTGATGGTTGGTCTTGTATAGTGTTGGACTGGTCATTTTTGAATTTTGGTATCCATGGGTTGAGTTTAAGTGGTCGGATGATAAATGGGTCATTTGGTGGCATTGAGAGGCCATTTAGGCAGTGTACTTTGAAAGATCATAACTTTTTGTATGAGATTAATTGTGTGGGTCACTATATATGCAATTGAATCTCTTTGAATTATCTTCGCAACGCAACTGGTTTCACTCAATTTAGAATTTGTATGAGAAAGTTATGGCTAAAACAGTGAGATTGTTCGTAATTGGAAGGACGCTGGAAACGAGGTTCTGAAAATGGGCTAAGAGCTGGACCACAGACCGTGTGATGGTCCACGGTCCATGCGGGGACTCGTGGGATGTTCCAATGGGCTCCTAGTGGCCAGGACTATGGACAAGGACCAAGGCAAGCCCCACGGACCACCCCATGGTCCGTGAGACCCTACACGGGCTGTGAGAGGTCCCGTGAAGTGAGGCAGAGACTTGGAAAACTTTTGGAGCTGGATTCCAAGACAAGTGTGGCTCCACGGACCAGTATACGGTCCGTGTATAGCCACACGGTCCGTGAGTACCTCTGTGAAGTGGTCTAGAAAGTCCTCCGAGAGTTCAAGTGGAAATCGTGGCCAAATGAGGCCACACAAACAAGTAGACGATCCGTGTGCCATTGGATGGCCACCTGGAGCCTTTCATGTGACGCTATATTTCAGGGGTTAGTCCGTTTCATTAATGGTAATTTCGTAAATTAGCCTAATCCTATGACTCCTTTAACTTCCCTAAAGTCTCCTAAACCCTTAAATTCAGACCCTAATCGTATTTCACTCATCAAAACACTCTTGAATGCCCTCTAAAATTTCTTGAATTCTCTTGGACTCCATTGTTGAAAGCTTGAAGAAATTGGGAAAGATCACGTTGGTTGCTTAATTCTTCACTTCTTGTGGTTAATTATTAGGTATGTAGGTTTTGATTCAAGGATTCCCTTTCATCCATGAAGACCCAACAACCCTATTCTTTAATTTATGATTTTAAGTTATTTAGGTTATGGGTTTTTCAAATTTTAAAGTGTTTCATTGCATTGGATTGTGGGCTGTAGAAATTAGGTGAATTAATGATGATTTAAGTTTGAATTTGATGAAGTTCATGGAGATTCTTGAAGGATCAATGTGCATGTCCCTTTAATAATTTAATTATGCATGGTTAAATTGCATTATGTTGTGATTATGGATTTTCTCATGATTTAAGTTAAATTATCCTTTAAATTGTGATTTAAAGTTTGAATTTCATTACCCATGCACTTGTTCTTCATTCATGACATATGCATTGAAGATTTGTTATGATGAAACTCTTGTAAGTGTATGTCCCTCTTGTTATGATATGATATATTAAGGCTTGTGATCACATAGTCTCTCCGTTATGGCTGTTTGAGCATAATGGATGCTTGCACTACTTTGATATGTCATGAAGGCTTGATATGATAAGCTATGTAGATGGGTTAATCGTATTGCATTCATATGGAAATGATTATGAGAATGATTTTGGAAACTCATTCGGCCTTTGGCCTAAGCATGAACATGATTTGATCAATGGTTTTGATTTTGACTAATGATGCATGATTTGAAAGGAATGTAAGTCTTCCAATTTGAAGTTGCATGTATAAATATGTATTCCCGTGGGATGAGATTTAGTACCGAGGGATTGGAGTCGGGGTGGACTATCTCCAAGGGTCCATACTCCTTTCCGTCAAACCATGTGCCACCATGGGTTTATCTCCCTAGATAGCGATTGACTTTTATGTATCCCCTTGTTGAAGGGTTGACTAGGGATCTACTTGGCAAGTAGTTCGGATCCGGGTAGTAGCTCACTCGGGTCTCCTCCGTTATCGGTTGAGGTTATATCCCCGCTATATTATGATTTTAGGATTGTACCTTACGCATCATGGAAAAGCATATTGTTATATTCCTCTTTAGCTACGTACATTCCTTTCGTATCACTTGTCCCCTTGTCATGTTGCTTGATTATACTATATTGTCATGTGCATCACATTCACACATACTTAGTGCATATTATGTGCTAACCCATACTCTTTGTCTACATGTTCTAACCATATAGGGCCCAGAGACGGCTTCTATCTTCCACCGCACGACGTGTGATCATCTTGAAGACTATTGCTTGTGGTGAGCCCTTTTGTTCAAGGGCAATAACCACTTTCTATCTAGCTAGTATTATTTTTACTTTCCTTTACTCATGTATTGAGGGTGAACCTCAAACTATGTTGAGGCCCCACTTATCTTGTCTAGAGGCTTGTTGGACAAACTAAAGTCTTGTACGTCGGATTGTAATTTTTGGTTGTTATGACTATTAAAATATTATGCTTTATGAGCCTCAATATATGGAAATGGTAATTGATTATGCTTATGATTCGCTATTGGGATTGTGTGTTGATTATGTGCTTATGTTGAAAGTCCCCTAAACCGGAATGCCCCCATAGCTTGAGTCCTACTTACCCGCCCCTTAGAGATAACTGTTATGTGCTATGTGATTCATGTTCATCCCATTCCCAGCAACATACCCATATCTTGTGTCCAAAGCCCCGATTCCCTTAGAACTTATGTGTTATGTGTTTATTTCTGCGCTTCCAAACTGATGATGTGTGTGATGATGCTATGATGGCTTGATCGAGGACTTTTCGATTCTTTTTTGCCATGTCATATCTAGGCCCCTATTCGGGTCGTGACATGATATTAAATGGGTTAATTTGAAGGGTGTGATGATGTTATTAAAGCAAATTTGAAGTGTTGTTAGTTAGGGGTTGTTCTGCGGTGAAACTAAGTGTAGGGTGTATGTGTTGATGCTATGTTTATATGAGGGTTATTGTTATGCTTAGTAAGGATGACTCGGTGTTGAGTTGGTAAGTCTGAGTACCCTCTCATCCCATGGTTTGAACCAAGTGTGGGGTGGCATTGCAGGGTTGATCCTTATTGTATGGGCCATGTGTCAAATTTAAGCTAATTGCCCAATTTGTGTCTATGTAGGCATTCATGGCATCCAGGGCCCAAAGAAAAGTATAAAAAGGGGCTTCAAGCAGCAGGAAAAGAACTAGAGGAGTCCAAAAGTGTCAAAGGCCCGACCTCACTAGCGAGGCCAACCCCCTTATTTTGGGTTTCAAGTTATGGATAAGGAAGGAAAGTGATGGTATAGGTCACATGATGAGACAAAGTACTTTCCTAATGTCTCTACCAATGCAGATATCTTGGCTCAAGACTTTTTGGTCATTTATGATAGATGCATGCACTATTGAATAGGATTTCTCTTTGGGAACACTTTACCATGCAACCTGAGCATGGTAAGGGAGTCTTATGCCAACATAAAGTCAGAGGCATGATCTCAAATGGTCATGGTGCGAGGTGTGAAATTTAGTATCATTCTGGTGGTGATAAATAAGATTCTAGGGACATGGATGTCCCGTCTACTGCTTTCACTAAGTTGCAGATTTGTCCACCCTATCAAGACATCCATCACATATTGGCGGGACCTACATCCATGGCCAAATGGATTCGTTATGGCTATAAAAGGTAACATCAATTCTTCCCATTTTCCACATGAACAAGGAGACCTGGGTGTGGGTTAAGATTATTATACATGCCATCTTCTTGGGTGTGCACTCCACAAAGATATAAGAGAATGGGTATGTTTGGCATACACCTTCATGAAGGGGTAGAGTTGAACATCAATGCCAACTATAAATCCTCCATGCGGAAGGCTTGTGTACATCGTGGGCGCAGGTATACTTTTGGTGGACTAATCACTGAACAAGTATCCCATCGGAGCCTTTGGATAACTTTTCATACAGTGAGGCCCCACCTCATTATGTCAAAAACATTAAGGGGCTTGATGTATAGGTAGGCCCTTTTCTGACTATAGTGGAGCAAGCATAATAGATGAGTTTATTATGGCCAGGATGTACAGGCTAGAGATGCTGCGCCATTAGACTTGTGCCTGACCTTTCACTATCGCTGAGCTAACCTAGGTGGGGCTTTAATATCCTTGGAATGATCATGTCAAGGCTACTTTAGGTATTGGGACCATATTGTTCGAGCCCGTGAAGGATGATGTGCCCACGTATCCTGAAGATACTATGGAGGGTTTGTATATGGATAAGGATGTGATCAAGATGGATGAGCCACCAGTGACTTTGGGAGGTGATCCCATACTTCCTGATGCTTCTATGGAGGATGATTGAGCATCGTGCGTCTATCCCATAGGTTACATAAAGTTAACACTGAGGGTAGTGCTTGGTTTAAGTGTGGGGTGAGAGTACTCCTATGTTTATGTTTATCTTTATTTTAACTCATTCATGTATAAATTCAGACTATGCTTTATTTTATGTTCTGTTGCCATATTTTTTTAGTTTGGACATCATTGTTTTATTGTTGGGTGTGCAATTAACTGCATTATGTTAGCATGTGTGAATGTTGAATGTTAGTAGTTATGTGAATGTTTGCATAACATTGTTTATTGTGATGAATGTTTTGGTATTGTGAATGGTTAGGACTTAGTCATAATCGAGTGATGGGGACCTATAATGGATGGATGACGACCATCTTAAGGGGCATTCGTCATTAAGGGGTCTCATGTGGAATATCGGTTATGGTAAAAAGGAAATAGTATGTAGTGGATTTGAATCTAGAATAACTAAAACAAATGAACTTGGAAAGTCTCATGTTTAAACTCTGAACCTTATGAATGCATGCTTAATATTGAACTCTTGAGAATAATGTAATGGTAAATCTAGTGTGAGCACTTTGATGAAAGTGTTCCATGTGAGAGTGAGATTCTTGTGAGTCCATGTTGCAAAAGTTGCTAGAACTTGCCTGGTATTTGGACTAACCTAGATAGGAATAGAATTTAGAGGATATGATATAGGCATTTCTTTGGTAGCCTATGATTAAACCATAATCCAACCTCCCTTGACATAGTCATCCCTAGTCAACCCCATTGAGCCTTAGCTTTTTCTTTGGACAACTACACCTTAAGCCTAATCCCCTTTATTCTTTGACCGTGTGTTAATCTGAAATTCTAATTGCTTTAGCACAAAAAAGGGAAGGGAAGTAAGCTAAAAGGTGCCTCTAGTACAAGCCTTAAAATGGAGAAAAACATATATAGAGACTTAAAACAGTGAGGGTCCGTGACTTTTCCGCGTAATGGACCTATCATGTAGTGACATTGTCCCTGTACAAAAAAAGAGAGAAAGAGAAAAGAGTTTCCTTTTTAATTTTTAGGATAGGCAGGGGTGTGCAGTTAAAGTAAATGTGAGATAGAAAAATAAGTAGGAGTAGTGGAGGCTAAAAGCGCTTGGGAGAAGATCCACTTAATCATATACCTAGAATCATAATCCACCCGCCTTTAGCCTACATTACAACCAAATAAAAGACCTATATGATCCTTTAAGTTAGATTCTGAGTCTACTGAGGGCGCATATTAAGGGAAAGCCTGTAGGAATTGGAAGCAAAATGAGACATCTGTTCGGAGAGAGATCATTGATACTGTACCTATTTTAATCTCTAAAACTAAGCTTTGTGTGGTTTGATCATGGTCAGTTCTTCTTGTGAGGGCATATGATTGTCGAAAGGGTTGATAACTAGAGCAACTATTAATAAAATTTTATAGGAGTTTGTATTATATCATGAGTCCAAGGTTTGATGTAGCGCTATTAAGGGTTTCAAAAGAGGTTTGACCTGGTTCAAAAAATCCACTTGTAAGATGTACCCTTTACTTACTACCTAGTGGCGCATGCATGTGTCTTGATTGGTCCGAGGATGGACAAAGATCTAAGTGTGGGGGTGGTGATCTTAAGAGTATTTATACGCCAACCTAGCCAAAATTACCCATGTAAAGAGCCTAGTCAAAGGATAAATCCATAGAGTATAAGTGTTTTAGTGTAATTGAACTTATTTTGCTAATCTTGCGCTGAGAATGCTTGTTGGTGCTATTTTTGCAGGTTTTCAAGCAATAATGCATGTTCAGGTTCAATGTCGGAGATCTATTGTCATGACCTGAGAGTAGGGCCTAAATGTGACATGGCGAAAGAGAACCCGAGAGTTCTCAATCAAGCCATCTTAGCATTATCATACACATCATCGGTTCTGAAGCGCGTAAAAGTAATAAGTGGCGTATAAGTCTAAGGGGGATTGGGGCTTTGGACTCAAGCTATGAGAATGTTGCCAGGGATGGGAAGAGCATGAATCACATAGCATATAGCAATTACGTTCTAAGGGACGGGTAAGTATGACTCAAGCTATGGGGGCAAAAAGGGTTAGGGACTTTCCACATAAGCACATTCCCAACCCAACAATCATAATGACATAAGCAGAAACGAAAGCATAACATAAGAAACCATCACCGAACATAAATAGTCATATCATTTCAATCAACACATAGCATGACGTACATTAGAGTTCGATATGTCCAACAATACTTATGCATAAAATGAAACATAGAATAAAGACATAAGGTAGATGAAAGTGGGTGTTGCCCTAGGAGTATAGGGCTGACCATAAATAACAACTTCAAGTTCTCCAACTAGACGTCCAACGATGGATGGAAGTCATCTCAGGCCCCTACATAGTTAGATCATGTAGACAAAGAGTATGGGTTAGCACATATAATGCACTAAGTATGTGAGTATACCATGCACGTGAACATGATCCTACAACAAGGCTAGATGACAAGGGCGCACATTGGTACAGAAGGAATGCACATAGCCAAGGGAGTAGATATCATAACAATATGTCATGTCTTGTTGTGATGCATGGATGTAAACCTACATATCATAGCGGAGATGTGACTTAAACCAACAACATGAGAGATCAAGTGAGCTACTACTTGGAATTTGACTACTTGCCAGGTAGATCCCTAGTCAACCCTTAAGAAAGGGGATACATAACAAGTCAATCCCATCAAGGGAGATAACCCATATTGGCACATGGTTTGAGGGAAAGGAGTATGGACCTTTGGAGATAGTCCATCCCAACTCTAATCACTCGGTGCTAAGTCTCATCTCATGGGAATACATATACATATACAAGCCTTCAAAATGGAGATTTGACATTTCATTCAAAACAATGCATAATTGGGCTAAACGCCAACAAGAGTTTCCAAGACAAATGCATTAGGAGTTATATTCTACACATTATATCATATCAATTCAAATTGGTGTAAACACCCATAATTTCTCAAAGATCCATAACATAGACTTTATGTGATCACATTTAGTCAATTTATGTCTTTATAAAAAAAAATCAAGTCATATCATAACATGAGGGTCAAGCCCTTATCAAGAGTTTCATCAAATCAAGCTTTTCATGCTCATGAATGCAATCCATGGATGATCAAGAGTAGCATGGGTATTGGATATCAACGTTTAAATCATCAATACAATAAGTTCATATCCAATGCATAATGAAATCATTAATTTAAAGCAAAATTCTTAATACCCATACTTAAATTGAAGAACCAAAGGGACATGCATTTTTGAATCATCATGAAATCAGTGGAATTCATCAATTAGGGGCTCACTTCACTTTAAAATTAACAATTTAACACAGCCAACACTTCAATTTAACTAAATCATTCATAATTTTAAAGACTCATTTTCAAGAGAAATTAAAATTTATCAAATTAAAGAAAAAGATTTTTGGGTCTTCATGTTTGAAAGAGAAACAATGAATCAATCTCACATACCTTGAATTAACCAAGAGAAATAAGAAGATTCTGAGGAAGAATTGAAATTTTCCCCAATTCCCAAGCTTGTCTTCAATGGAGGTAGAGAGAAAATTGAGAGAAATATTTGAAGAGATTCAAGAGATTGAATGAATTAGGAGTGATTAGGGTTTAATTCAGGGGTTTTAGGAGGGTTTCAAAAGACTAAAATGACCCTAGGACTAATTAAAATTACAATTAAACTATTAATGAAATGAGGAAAAAAACTGAAACAGTCACTGACGGGGATAGCTTCACGGTCCGTGTAGAGGCTCACAGACCATGAAGCTGTATTTGGCTCGTGCCTTGGCTTGAAATCTTGGGAACTTTACTGGACCACCTCAGGAATGCCCTCACGAGCCGTGAGGCATCACACGGACCATGAAGTGGTCCGTGAAGTCTCACTTGGCTCGGGGCCTTGGTCCAACATCTAGACCATACTCTAGATCTCCCCATGGACGGGCTCACTAGCCATGAGCCCTCACACGGTCTATGGTTCTTCCGTAAAGCCTTGTCTTAGACAACTTTGTCCTTCCCTTTTCCAGAATGCTTCCGTGCACAAGTAGTCTCATCGTAACGGTCATAACCTCCACATCCAAACTCTGAATTGAGTGAGACCAATTGTGTTATGAATATAACTTGAAGATCTTCATTTTTATGGGTTGTATCCCGAACAGTTCATCCCGTAACAAAGAGATATGACCATTCAAAGTCATCTCTGTCACATGACCTCGTGCAAAAACCCAACCAACGCGATTCCTTTGAACATGGCCACAAAAGTACGATCTATAATGGTCACTAGCCAACCAAAATAAGTTCAAAATAGACCTTGATCAACCATAATGAAGTTTGAAAATTTTTGTGTTGTTACATCGATGAAGGATATAACTTCAGAATGAAGTGAAGAAGTTAGTCAACTCAGTAAGAATACTATTTCCGTGTTGCGGACCTATGCAAGCTGAAAGATTGAGAAAACAACACAAAGCACTAACTGGAGATAGTCCACATCACAGACTTAGAAAAGAAAAAGGGAACCAAGTTAGCAGAAAATGCAGAAATACACTTTGGGAGTCAATGTCCGTGTCACAGATTTTGAAAATGTGAGGTCAAAAATTGAGAAACGAGCACGCTAGGTTTAAATTTAGTTTTAAAATATTATTTTAGTATCTGGTCTTGGGAGGGAATATGAAGACACAGCTAAGAACACCATTTTAGGGTTATTTTTATTAGTTTTTCTTCTTCAGTTTTCATTGTTGAATGTTCTTCATGTGTTTTGGAACAATCATGAGTGACTAATTTCCTATACTTTAGGATTCAAGCCATAGACAATGTATTAGTTCTTAATATTTGCAATTTATGAATGAGTTTCCACTTAATTATTATTATATCTCTTTTATGTATGCTTCATATAGTCTAGCCAACCATGGGGTAAACCTGTTGTTCACTCTTGATTTGAGAGATGTTGGAGTAAATAGAATGTAGAGGGATAAAGAGCTTGTTCATCTAGGAAACTAGGTTGTTCGTGTATGGAAACCTGTGATAACTACCCATACACCTACCTTGATTCAAATACAAGAAGATAATATTAGAGCATTCTCATTAATCATGTCTATCCCCGCTCAATGATATAGTTAGGCTATTAATGCGAGTAGGTCGGTAGAGGCGTGCAACCCTGCTTAGGTATTTTCAACCTTGTGAATCAATAATGAGGAACTCTAGACATAATTGTGAGTATTGAGCGTAGGACATGCGTCAAAATGGTTACAGTCCAAGAATCGTACGTATAATGAACTTTCCTTCAAGATCATTTGATATTAGTAGTTTTAATTAGTTATTTTAGTTTAACAACCACTTTTAATCATCTCCTAAGAAGACACACTCAGCATAACCACCTTTGATTTATAATTAAGATCTAATCTAAGTCCTTTGGGTTTGATATCCCAACTCCTAACAAGAGTCACTGTATTACTTGAGTTGACCGTGTACACTTGCGTGTGCTGGGTAAACAACACATTGCCATGGATTTCGTTGTTTGTTTACCTCCTACTATCGCAGGTTTTGACTCTATTTTGATAGTGGTGGATTGTTTGACCAAGTATGTCCACTTCATTCCAATCAAAGTAAAGTATACAACTAAGAGACTAGCCCAGCTTTGTGTTAGTCAGATAGTGAGACTTCATAGTGTCCTAGTTTCCATTATTTTAGATTGAGGCTCATTGTTTACTTCATATTTTTGGAGGGATTTACATCATCATTTGGGTACCCATTTGGATTTAGTACAATTTTTCACCCTCAGACTGATGGCTACTCCAAAAGGACCATTCAGGTATTAGAGGATATGCTCTGAGCCTGTGTTGTCAATTTTTGGGCTAGATGGGACCAATATTTAGGCTTGGAGGAGTTTGCATAAAACACCAGTTATCATTCTAGTATTCAGATGGCTCCTTTTGAGGCCTTATATGGCCAAAGATGCATATCGCGCATAGGCTGATTTGATATAGTAGCGGTGTTGAGTATGGGTGTTGATATGTTGAGAGATGATCTTGAGCGGGTATGGTTGATTCATAGTAGATTGGTGAAAACCTAGAGTCACCAAAGGAGTTATGTTGATAGGCAGGTTCGACCTTTGGATTTTGTCGTTAGTGATATGGTATGGCTGAAAGTCTCACCTTTGAAGGGTGTTATGAGATTTGGAAAGAAAGGAAAGTTCATTTCAAGGTTCATTGGACTTTTTATGATTCTTGATAGAGTGAGAGAGGTAACTTATAGACTTTACTATCCACCCAACCTGTCTTCAGTCCATCCTATATTCCATGTTTCGATATTGCGGCATTATATTCTGGACGAGTCTCATGTGATTTCTATGGATTTAGTTGGGTTAAGCCCTAGTTTTACTTATGAGTAGCAATCAGTAGCCATCTTGGACAGGTAAATGAAGAAGTTGAGGACAAAGGTGATCGCTTTCGTAAAGGTCCAATGGAGCCATAGGCCTGAGAGTGAGGCTACATAGGAGATAGAGTAAGATATACAAGCCTGATACCCTTAGTTGTTTGCACCTTCAGGTATGTCCCTTATCTCATGTTCAAGGACGAACATTGTTTTTATTAGTGGATGATGTAATGACCTCAAAGGTCATTTCTGGTATTTTCGACCAAATTATTATTTGACCCTTCCTAAAACTTTCCTTGGATGAATTTTGAATAAGTCTAAAAGTCAAATTTTGAAAATCTTGTAAAACGTTGGAGTTTTCTAGAAGAAAGAGTTTTTAAAAGGCTTAAAGTTAAAAATTTAGACTTTTGAGGTTATTTTGAGTTTCGAGTGTTAGAATTTGATTTTGTCGATTTCATCAGCTCTGTAATGCCAAATATGGCCTAGGAGAACTGGCAAAACTTAATTTAGAGTTAAAATGGAGATTTTAGGCTCAAATTTGCATTTTCAATTTATTTTGGGTCATAGGTTTGACTTTCGTCAATATTTGAAGTTTGAGTGCTCGTATGAAACTTTTATCAGTTCTAGTGGTTTCAGGTGGTGAAACTAGTGCTAGAAATGGCTTCGTGTTAATTTTTAGGGCTTCTGAGAATATTTTGAGGTTTTGAGTCCTAAACTAGTTTAAATGATTTTTCTCGGGTTCGGGGCCATGAAGGTTCTGAATTCAAATTCTGACGATTCCATTGAGTTCAGGTCGTCATTTGTAGTAGGGTTTGATGTTTTGTTTGTGTTCATGGGGTTCTAAATGAATTCTCGAGGGTCCAGTTCTTGATATAATTGTGTTGTGTTGTGTTGCTACTATTTGGTTTCTGGTGCATCCTCAACTACTCTCCACATTCGCGCCTTCGGGTCCGAGTTTGTGAAGGTTAGACTTTGTAGACCTCTGTGTCCACATCAGGGGCTCCGCGTTCGTGAGGGTCAGACTTTGTAGACCTTCGTGTCCATACCAGGGGGTCGACGTTCGCGGAAGTATAGGGGTCAAACCTTTTTGACCTATGCATTCGTGGAGTGCACCATCCCCGTTGTCTTCTGCGTTGATGGAACATTAATGTTGCTTGAATAGTGTTTTCTTTTAAAAGACGTGATTTAAACCCTTTCTACTATTTTTGACACTCCAAGCTTCGTTCTAGAGTGATATTTCGAAGGTTTTTAAGGAAAATTAATTGGGTAACTATTTTCTAACCTATTTCAATTATTTTCATTGATTAATTTATAATTTTAACTTCTAATTTTGGGATTTTAATAGTGTAAATTGGGGATTTCTCAGACTTTGACTTCCAAATTTTAATTGTTGATTTATCTCTCATCTTAACTCCGTTTTAAAAATCATTTTCACCATCGAATTCCTCCTTACATGGGGAACATTTTCGTGATTTAATTTTCAAATGCCATCTATGTTTTTCAGCATTACATTTTTGACCATTTTACCTTTTTCTCTGAATTAATTAATTTTAGTCTCATTAGATTTGTTATGTGATTGTGATGTCATATTTGAATAAATTTTGGTGAATTGGAGCTTTGTAGGATGGGGAAAGCGACAGTTTTGACTTGATTCGAGATTTTATTTGAAGCAAGTGGACTTCTAACATTTTATTAAGTATGAATGAACCTTGTATGCTCCTATGTGTGTGAAATTGAGTACTTTGGGGGTAGAATTGTATCATCATAGGCTTGATCATGATATTTCAGATAGAATAATTGGTCATATGGTGATATATTAACTTATAAACTAATTGTGGATTCGTGACCTAGGTGATCTTGTGAATCATCCCATATTGATAGCGAGATGGTTCTTATATTTTGATATAATTGATATATTGAGACTTTGATAATATTGAAACACTTGAGAATTAATCGATTTCTATTATTGAGCTACATGATACATATGGACATCTTACATATTCCATTTCCATGAGCATGTCTTTTAGCCATTATTATGTACTTGCTTGATGATCCATTGAAAATGAAAAGCCGAAGGGAAATGGTTCCGCCAAAGAAAAAGAAAAGAAAGTAAAGAAATAAAATGTCGAAGGAAAATGGTTTCGACTAGATATGAAAGTTATTGTCTAAGGGAAATAGTTCCGGCTGATACATGGTCCATGTGTGGCCTCCATGGGTTTCGATTGAGGCAGTCATCTGGTCAATAGATGTGTATCATAGGGCAGAGATACATCAAGCTTATTTGACATTGCATCGTATTATTCATATTTCATGGCATCCACTCCATCTCATATCATATCTGATTGATACTAATTGTATTCTACTTATGAGATTGTATACTTATTATATCTCTAATTTTGAGCAAGTGTTGGATCAACTTATAAACTTGTGTGTTGATATATTATTCCAGGTGATGAGTATAACTGTACCCTTAGTGAAATATATATTATATTGTGCTAGGACTTTTCTAAGTGTAGGATTGTAGTTCGGTAGATTGTAGTTAGGATTTCAGGAGTTACTTGTATTATTCATTGTTTTACCTTAGGTTAGTTCCATTTTGCTAAGTACCTCATTGTTTGGTGCTCACCCCTTGCTAAATATTTGTAGGTTGTGAGCTCGGTCCATCCTACTAGACTTCTCTTTGTTAGATCGATCTTCAGGATTACTCGTGAGGTAGCTACTCATGTCTTTAGCAGGCCTTTGAAGATCCCATTTTATGTTTTGTTCTATTTGAGGATTAGACATTATGACATGTATTTCATTTGAGTATTCTATATTTAGAGACCTGTATATGTGACACCAACTCTTGGGATGGTTGTAGTTTGATTTCTTCTGCTTATCTATGTTATTAGACGATTATTTTTCGCTTTTATTTTATTATTAAGTTGTTGGATTTTGGGCTGACTCACCTTGGTGGATTAGGTGAGTGCCATCACACCTAGATTTTGGGTCGTGACACAGTTGCTTCTAAGGAAAATAATTTACTACTGGTAATATTATAATTTCATAGCTGAAGTAGATGAAGAGATAATTAATAGGTAATTGACAATAATTTTAGGAAAAATAATTAATTAGGGGAAATATTGTAAATTCATAGCTACAACAACTGAAAAAATAATTAATAGTAATGACATAGTAATATTAATGGGCATATTGGGGTAACCTCTAGCGGGTTTGAAGATGTTCATGGTGGCTTTGGTTTTGGGGAGAGGAATGGAGGAGAGACGTCTCTCTTAGATTTTTCCAAAGCCTTTGAGTTAGTTATTGCTAACTCATGTTTTGTGAAGAGGAGAAATCACTTAGTTACCTTTTATAGTACGGTAGTTAAGACTTAGATTGATTACTTACTTATCGAAAAAGGCAATAAAAGCCTTTGTAATAGTTGCATGGTTATTCTGAGTGAGAATATTTCCAGTCAACATAGGCTTCCAGTGATGGACTTAGAGATTACGAGAGAAAAGAAGAAGAAGGTTACTTATGCCCCACCGAGGACTAGATGGGAAGGCCTGACTCCTTCCCTGTCTCGAGAGATGGAAGAAAAGTTGAGTAGTGTATAGGCTTGGAGTAGTAATGGAGTGGAGTAGTAACGGATATGTGAACAATATGTGGGACACTACTGCTGGTTGCATTAGAAAAGTAGCTACCGAGGTACTAAGGGTTTCAAGAGCGACCTTTGGTGGACGTCAGGGTGATTGGTGGTGGAATGGCGAAGTTCAAGGAAAAGTAAAAGCTAAAAAGATTGATTATACAAAGTGGTCGGAGTGTAGGGATGAGGATGAAAAGAGAAGGCTTAAGGATATCTATAAGAGGACAAAGACAGAAGCAAAGACGACGTTGACAAGTGCTAAGATAGCAGCGTTTGAGCACTTATATGTGGAGCTAAGTGAGAAAGGCGAGGACAAGAGAATGTATAGGCGCACAAAAATGAAAGGAAGGAAAGATCATGACTTGGACCAATTGAAGTGCATCAAGGATGAAGAGGGTGAGGCGTTGGTAGATGAGACTTCCATAAAGTTAAGGTGGCAAGCTTACTTTCATAAACTTTTAAATGAAAAAGGGGATAGATATATTGAGTTAGGCGAGTTAGCACACTTCTATAATCATCAAGAATTTGGTTATTGCAGGCGTTTTAGAGTTGAGAAGGTTAGACGGGCTATTAGTATGATGAAGAGAGGGAGAGAGCTCGAACCCGATGAGATTCTGATAGATTTCTAGAAGAGTATGATCAAGGATGGTATAGAGTGGTTGACTAGACTGTTCAACACTATCATGAAGACTGCCAAGATTCTCAATGAATGGAGGAGGAGTACAATGGTTCCATTGTACAAGAATAAAGGTGGTATTCAAAACTATAAAAATTATAAGGGTATCAAGTTGTTAAGCCACACGATGAAGGTCTAGGAGAGAGTCGTGGAGATGAGATTGAGAAAAGGAGTGTCTATTTCAGAGAATCAGTTTGGATTCATGTTGGGGTGGTCAACTATTTAAGAAATTCATCTTGTTCGAATATTAGTGGAGAAATATAGGGAAAGAAAGAATGACCTTCATATGGTGTTCATTGATCTCAAGAAGGCGTATGACAAAGTCCTGATGGATGTCTTATGGAGGTGTCTAAAGGTGAAAGGAGTTCCAATGACATATATTAGAGTGATTAAGTACATGTACGATGGAGCCAAAACTCGAGTAAGAAAGGTAGGAGGAGACTCACAGTATTTTCCGGTTGAGATGCAACTTCATCAAGGATTTGTGTTTAGCCCTTTTCTTTTTGCCTTAGTGATGGATGAGTTGACATGGTGTATTCAAGAGGAGGTTCCATGGTGTGTGCTATTTGCAGATTGTATAGTTCTGATTGATGAGATTCGGGCTAAAGTTAATGATAGATTGGAGGTTCGGAGACATGCTTTGGAATCTAACGGGTTCAAATCGAGCAGGACCAAATACGAATACTTGGAGTAAAAATTTAGTATTGAAAGGGATGAAGCAGACAGTGATGTGAGACTTGTCACTCAACCTATTCTCAAGAGAGAAAACTTTAATTATCTTGGGTCTATCATCCAGAGTAGTGACGATATCGATGATGATGTCACACATCATATTGGGGCAACATGAATACAATGGAGGCTTGCCTCTGAAATATTGTGTGATAGAAAGATACCACATAAACTTAAAGGTAAGTTTTACAGGATGGTGGTTATACTATCTTTGTTGTATAGGGTGGAGTGTTGGCCAATAAAAAATTCACATGTTCAAAAAGATGCAAGTCGCAGAGATGAGGATGTTGAGATGGATGTGTGGATATACTAGGAGTGATAAGATTAGGAATGAGACCATTCGGGAGACGTTAGAGTTAGCCCATGTGGATGACAAGATGAGTGAAGCAAGACTGCGATGGTTTGGACATGTGTAAGGGAGAATTATTGATGCTCTTGTTAGAAGATGTGAGAGGTTGGATTTAGGGTCTAAATGGAGGAGTAGAGGTAGACCGAAGAAGTATTGGGGGGAAGTGATTTGACAAGGTATGGCGGCACTTGATCTCACCAAGGACATGATCTTACATGGAAAAGAGTGAAGGACGCGTATTAGAGTAGCAGGCAAGTAGGGATAGATTAGTAGGTTTAGTCTGATCTTTATATCCTGTGGTGTCATTATTCGTCTTATATCTGTTAATTTTATTGTATCTACTTTCTATCATTGTTTTTGTTATTAGTCGTTCTTTCTTGTTTTTCCTTTCCTTTTCCTTGTTTCGTATCTATTTTATTCTACCTATGGATTTTTGAGATGAGGGTTCCCTGGAAACAGCCTCTCTACCTCTATGAGGTAGTGGTAAGGTCTGTGTACAATTTTACCCTCCCTCGACCCCACTCATGGGATTCCACTGGGTATGTTGTTGTTGTTGACATAGTAACATTAAGTAGACACGTTAATAGTCACCATAAAATTAAGTAGACACATTAGTCGACAACTACTTTTGAAAACAATAATTAATCTGGGGCAATATTATAAATTCATAGCTACAATAATTGAAGAAATAATTAGTAAAAATGACATAGTAAAATTAAGTAGTCACATTAATAGTCACGGTAAAATTAAGCAAACACGTTAATAGTCATCTACCTGCTTCAAGTAACTGAAGCAGACACGACAATCCTAAGTTGTTCAAATAAGTAGCTTATTATATAAGACAACTAGTGGCGAACGTTGTGCGTTGCACGAGCCCAATATATGTCATTTTTCTTTTTTAATTTATGTGATCTAGATAAAATTTGGAGAGTCAATAGTTTTTATATATTTTATAAAAAAAAAATTATTTGAATTTATAATATTTTAAATTAGTTTTAAATTATTCATATTACTCCCTTCGTTCGTATTTATGTGGCCCTAATAGAATTTAGAGAATTGATCGAACATTTTATATGTGTTTTAAGTATTTAAAATGGGGAATTTTCATAAATCGCTTAGACTTGAAACTTAATATGGTCAATAGCTATATTTTACATAATTACATCACATAGCCTCGACTATGTGACCTGGAGGGGAGGAGAGAGGGGAGCGAGATAGAGAGGAGGAGAGAGGCGAAATGTATACGTATAATTGTCAAATTGTATGTGTATATTTATCAAATAATGGTATATGTGTAGTTAATCTACATATGTATTTGTATATCTGACAAGCAAGATTGGGAGAGGGAGGAGAGAGGCGAGCGATATTGAGGGAGGGAGGAGAGTGGCGAGCGAGAGAGAGTAGAGAGTGGAGAGAGATGAATTGTATATATATATATCTATCAAATTGACTATGTATTGCTGTCAAAATAATTGTATATATGCAGCTGGTATACATATGCAGTTTTATATCTGGCAATAAATTACAGAGAGAGAGAGAGAAAAAGGAGAGAGACGAGAGAGAGAAAATAGCAACAAAACCCTAACTATAGCTTTAAATTATAATTTTTCAAAATATAGTTGTATAATGTAAATAGATACCATATGTTTGCTTAGTTACATTATTTTTCCAATTTAAATTTATCAATTATTATAGTCACAAGAGTCCATGTCAGCACAGACCCAACACATACTTTTTTATCTCGATTTATGTGACATTGGTAGATATTTTACATATATATTTTATTTTTAAGTTGTTAATTATTGCAACTTATAGCACATGTTATGTTTTTTTGAAATAACTTATTTTGTTACAATTTCTGTTGCACATATAAAATTTTGAGAGTCAATCAAAATTTATATTTATTTTTTAAAATATTTTAAATTGTTAATAGCTGAAATATCTGAAAAAATGATTTATTAGAGGTACTATTGTAAAATTAAGCAACTGAAGTAGACATATAAATCAACATCAGTTGCTTTTAAAGAACATAATTTACTATGGGTAATATTGTAATTTCATTGTTAAAGTAGATGAAGAGATAATTAATAGACAATTGACAACTACTTTTGGAAAAAATAGCTAAATAAGGACAATATTGTTAATTCATAGCTACAACAATTGAAGAAATAATTAATAGAAATAACATAGTAAAATTAAGTAGATACATTAATAGTCACCATAAAATTAAACAAACACGTTAATAATCACATTCCTGCTTCAAATACACGACAATCCTAAGCTACTCAAGTAAATGGCTTACTATGTAAGAAAATATAAGAGAATATATTCTTCAAAGTAATTAAGTCTGAACTTTAAAATTAAATACAATCAACTTAAACTAATATTCCTTATGAACCATCCAACCGAAACATAGTCTAGCTAGTTTTGTAACGTGATAAATCATAACATCAGTAAGTACATAGTTAAAATTTTAGAAAGTGTTTTTCCCTTTTGTCCTCCATCCCTATCTTCATCCCACACCTTAGGAAATGGAGCAATCTGGAGCATTCATTTTATCTATAGGACACAAATAATTAGATGAAACAGTTTTGACAAGTTTAATGAATATTAAGACTGAAGAAACCGTCTTTAGAGAACAATAGTGTAAAAGACTTATTAAAATTGAGGTGAGAGATATTGGAAAAAATCAAAATGTTTATATAGATAAAAGAAAAAAAAATAATTAACACCAACTTTTGTGAATTGTAAATTTGATAATTGGATAAATAAATTGAAAAACTACAAATTTGAGGGGTTTCAGTAAAAATAAAACATTGCACATATAAAATCACCGATAGCATAAAAATTGTTATATTAGATTGTGATAATCAAGATGTGTCATGATTTCATTCTTATCTTTGTCGTAACTAAACTCATAAGAAAAAATATAGATATAAAATTAATTAACTTTAATTGTTGAATCTGATATTAGATTTTTTATTTCAAGATTATTTTTCAAATATCTTCATCAATATCGAGTTTTCATAACGTTAATAAAATTATTGTATTAGAAAAAATTTAAGGTGTGAAAGCTCTCGAATGGTGAATAAAAATTGTCTTTCTTGATTGAAGTTGTTTATATATATTGAACCAGTTTGTGTGGACGCGCTTTGCACGTAAATTCATGTTATTAAAATACTATTTTAAAAGTATATAAATATTTACTGTATTTCACTAAATAACATGTTTAAGTTATAATAAAATTAGAGAAAAAATTTAAGTTATTAAAATGCAATAAAATAATATTCAAATAAGTTTTCTAACCAATTTTCTTGTTCTAAATATATCTATAATGCTCAATTTATATGTTAATATGAAGTATAACAAATTCAAGGTCACACATATATCGATATATACATTAGGAAGCTATTATGAGATGAAAGTAATACTTGCTAGAAGATGTATATAATTTGATCATACTAGTAATCCCCTCAACTATAACCAAAATTTCAGCAACACAGATTAATTATACATGAGTCCTATCAACCTATCTGAATTATTTAAAGTGTAATAAACACACCCTTAACACAACCTAAGACCTATATAACCATTCACATGATGGGAGGTGTTTTACACTCACCTCCACATCATCGTGGTGTCAGTGCCACGTCAATAAATAGTCAGATCTATTTTTTTATGGCATTTGACTCTTTCTTCTTCGTTACCATCACTACACCCACCACATAACCACTGAACCCACTATTTTCACCATTAAAACTCAAAGCAATCACCAAGAAAATTATAACTCACTATCAAATTCATTCCTTCACCATCAATAGATACAATGTCTACTGACTATGTCATTTTTCTATGATGAAATATTAAAATATAAATCATATATTTTATCATACATCTTTAAATTCACCATCAAATATCACTCCAATCCTCAATAATTCAAGTTATTCAATCTATATTTTAAAATATTAAATCTCTTGCATTTACTAACCCAACAAAAAAGTAAAAAATTAGGTGTAATCAAATTTGGTCCAAAATCTCGATTGAAAAAACACCAAAATTGAAACTAAAATTTGAGAAGAGTTTAGAATTGGGGTCATTTTTTCTAATTGAATTAAGAAAGGAGACAGAATGTTCTATTACCATGGAGAATTTGAAGAAATTGAAGAACAGGTTGGGGTGAGGGTGGGGATGGGGTTGAATGGAGAATGACAATGAAGGGTTGGGGAGGGTTGGGGAGGGTAGGGGTGGGGTGGGGGTGATGGAGAACATGTTATTTATAGGAAACAAATAATTAGATCAAACAGTTTTGATGAGTTTAATGAATATTCAAACGGAAGAAACAATCTTTAGAAAGCAATAGTGCAAAAGACTGAAGTGAAAAATATAGGGGAGAATCAAAATGCTTTTATAGATAAAAGAAAAGAAATAATTAATATAACTTTTGTGAATTGTAAATTTTAAAATCGGATAAATAAATTAAAAAACTACAAACTTGAGGGGTTTCTGTAAAAATGAAACATTGCACATATAAAAATCACTGATAGCATAAAAATTGTTATATTAGATTGTGGTAATCTATTTGTGTCATGATTTCATTCTTATCTTGGTCGTAACTAATCTCCTAAGACAAGATATAGATATTAAATTAATTGACTTTAATTGTTGAATCTGATGTTAAATTTTTTATTTCAAGTATCTTCATGAATACTGAGTTTTCAAAATGTTATTAAAGTTATTGTATTAAAAAAAAATTAAGGTTTGAAAGCTCTCGAATGGTGAATAAAAATTGTCTTGTAGATTGAAGTTGTTTATATATAGTGTATCAGTCTGTGTGCACGCGCTTTGCACGTATACCCCATGTTATTAGAATATTATTTTAAAAGTATATAAATATAATTATATTCTACTAAATAATTTATTTAAGTTATAAATTTAAAATTACAGAAAAAATTTAAGTTATTGAATGCAATAAAATAATATTCAAATAAGCTTATTATACAATTTTTCTAACCAATTTTCTTGTTCTAAATATATCTATGATGCTCAATTTATATGTTAATATGAAGTATTAGAAATTCAAGGTCACACATATATCGATATATATATTAGAAAGTTATTATCAGATGAAAGTAGTACTTGCTAGAAGATGTGTATAATTTGATCATACTAGTAACCTCCTCAACTATAATAAAAATTTCAGAAACAAAGGTTAACGATACATGGGTCCTATCACCCCACCTGAATTATCTAAAGTGTAATAAATAAACCCTTAATAAAACCTAAGACTTATATTACCACTCACATGCTGGGAGGTGTTTTACACTCACCTCCACATCATCGTGGTGCTAGTGTCATGTTAATAAATAGTTAGATCTAATTTTTTTTATGGCATTTGATTTCTTCTTCTTCATTACCATCACTATACCCACCACATAACCACTGAACCAACTATTTCCATCATTAAAACTCATAGCAATCACCATGAAAATTATAAACCACCACCAAATTCATTCCTTCACCATCAACATATATAATCTCTACTAACTATTTTATTTTTCTACCATGAAATATTAAAATAAAAATCATATATTTATCAAACACCATTCAATCCACCATGAAATATCATTACAATCCTCAAAAATTCAAGTTATTCAATTTGTATTTTAAAATATTAGATCTCTTGCATCTAATGACCCCACAAAAAAGTAATAAAATAGATGTAATCAAATTTGGTCCAAAATTTTCATTAAAAAATTACCTAAAAATTAAATTGTAATTTGAGAAGAGTTGAAAGTTGGGGTCATTTTTTCTAATTGAATTAAGAAAGGAGGCAGAGTATTCTATTGCCATGGAGGATTTGAAGAAATTGAAGAGCAGGGTGGGGATGGGGCTGAATGGAGAATGACAATGAAGGGTGGGGGAGGGTAGGGTTCGGGAGGAATGGAGAACATGTTATCTATAGGAAACAAATAATTAGGAAAAATAGTTTTGACGAGTTTAATGATTATTAGGATCGAAGAAACAATCTTTAGAGAAAAATAGTACAAAAGACATGTTAAAACTGAGGTGAGAAATATAGGGGAAAATCAAAATGCTTATATAGATAAAATAATAAAAATAATTAACACCAACCTTTGTGACTTGTAAATTTGAAAATTGGATAAATAAATTAAAAAATTACAAACTTGAGGGGTTTCAGCAAAAGCAAAACATTGCACATATAAAATCACTGATAGCATAAAAACAGTTATACTAGATTGTGGTAATCTAGTTATGTCATGATTTCTTTCTTATATTGGTCATAACTAAACTCATAAGACAAGATATATATAT
>JBCEWC010004699.1:8864-26640 GCA_038996855.1 Solanum aculeatissimum
CTCCCTCCCTCCCTCTAAAACAAAGAGACTAAGAAGTGAATTGTATTTGTATATCTCCTGAATAATTGTATATATGTAACTAGTATATATATATATATATGTATCAAATATTTGTTTACTTGGTGAACAATTGTATATATGTATCAATGAATACAATAGCATTAATGAATACGATTTGTATAAATGAATAAACTATATCAGCGAATACAATGCAGTAATATTGTATCAAGCCAACATTTATATTAATTTGTATAATTGATTATTGTCATTTGTATCAATTGTATTAATAAATACAAGTTATATCTGAATATAACTATATCAATACTGTATCAAGTTCAACATTTGTATTTGTATTATTGATTGTTATCACTTGTATCAGTGAATACTTGTATATTTGTATTTTGTATCACTGAAGAGGGTCTATATAGTTGACACTTATCATTTTTATTTGTATAAACGATTGTCATTCGAACTTGAATAATTGATTATTACGAGTTATATTTGTATTGAGAGAGAGAAGGCACAAGGAAACGAGAGAGAGTGGGGTAGTGAGAGGAGGGAGGCGAGGGAGAGAAGACACAGAGAGGGGAGCGAGATTGCAGAGACTAGGGAGAGAGGCTAGGAAAAGTGGGACGGAGGAAGAGAAGGAAGAGAAAATACCAACAAAATCCTAACTATAGCTACAAATTGTAATTCTATTAAACTGTATTATAAATACATATCACACATTTGCCTAATTACATAATTTTTTTCATAAATTAATGGAATCGTCACCCAACCAGACCGCTCTACTTTTCCATTTATATTTCTTAATTGATATATAGAGACTATATACTAGTTATACACTATATGCACATATTATACATTTATTGACTATTTTAATTTAGAAGATTAGAGGAGAGGTTATTTAGACTAATAATAACGATGATTATCTCTTGACTAATTAAGGAATTAGATATTGCATGTAGCAATATGATTAGTGGGAGGGTCCATTACCCAATTAGGGTGTCAATTCCATTAAAAAAAATGTTTATCCACACCATTTGCATTAACTAGAAAAAAAATGTATTTCTTGCAATTTGCATAAAGTTAACTATCTTTACAATTCAATTCTATAATCATAAGTGTCCCAAAGTTAGTGGTACTCACTAAATTAATTTAAAAGTTAGATTATTGTCATTTCTTAGAAATGTGAACCAAATAAAGGTCATAAGCCCATTATATTTCAAATCAATAAATTAAAAATAAAAAAGAGACCCCATGAAAAATAAATATATGTTATTTTCTATACTAGGTATACATATATTTTTATGTTATTTGTGCAAGGATTATGTACAAATATATGTCGATGCATTTATTGACTTATCGTAATTTTTATTCTTGATCGGGATTTAGGACTACCAATAAAAGCAAGTTGCAAATCTAATATTTCTTGTAAATACTATTTTTTCTGTCGTTGCTTATTCATTTTTTACTTGGCACACTCCTTAAGAAACATAAAATAGAAAAGTAATTTTATTATGTCACCCCTATTAATCATAAGTCATACAAATATTAAAAGATAAATAATATTTAATAGTAAGAATAAATTAGATAGAAAATGATAAATCATCTCTCTTAATTTTTTAAACAGGACAAATAAAATATATAATTTTAGTATAGTAAACAAGTAAAAATAAACAAGGAGAGTAAAAATTTAAAAGAAAACCCATTGACGATGATTACCACACCATCAAGTCGCCTAATAAGATATAATTACTTGTATGATATAAGTAGCACTATAACAAAAATAACTTTTAACAGTAATAAATATGCACATTAATAAAGAATAGTATTAAAGTGTTTATCAACATAAGTTAATTATTATCATTAAATTCAATGTCGTTATAAACTTTAGCAACATTTACAAAGAATGCTAAAATATAATTGTCAATTATCATTTTTCAAAAAAACATATTTAGCGTCAATTAAGCTTGTGACTTAAGTCTAGAATTTAAGTCTAGCGGACTTGTTCTATTTAGGTTTATTTTCTTTTGAAACACATAAAACGCATTGATGACATGTGTTTTATGTACAAAAATGTAAATCACACTCATGTAATGCGTTTTATGAACAAAAGAGTAAATCACACTCATGGAGTTTGTTTTATGAATAAAAGGGTAAAATGAACTATGTTGGGGTCACAGACCTGCCACATCCTCTTTTGGCTAAGTAATTTTTTCACGAAAAATTTTCTTTCGAATTCCTTGGCCAAAAAATCCATCAAATCATTTTTTAGATGTATTTTTTAACCCATTTTAATATTCTCCCGATTTTAGCTAGGATAACTATGGGGTGTTACAAAGCTACTACCTCTAAAGATTATTTTTTATGTAGAATAATTTTGCTTTTGTTTTTTTTCTTATAAAATACTCCTTCGATTTAATTTATTTATCTTATTTCATTTTTTATATGATATATTTAATATTATAAAATTAAAATTATATTTTACTCATTTTAGTTTAAGTAGATTATAAGATTCAACTTTTTTTAAAAAAAAAACTACAAATCAAATTAAAATCAAACAAACAAAATTAGAATGGAAGGAGTATATTACTTTTTGTCTGCCCTATTGATATCATTTCACTTAAGATCAATTAAACATAGTATATGATTCTAATAAAGAAAAGTAAAATAAATTATAAAATTAAACCAAATTGGGATAGACATGATATTTAGGGGACTACAAAAAGGTAAAATGGACATCATTACTTGCTTCAAATAATCTGTCTAAATTGACAATTATTTACACTTTATGTCACTTTTTTTATATAGTTATTTTTCCCCTTTACACTTTTATCATTATAAAAGAAATGGTTAACATGGATCATGTTGTCTAGGTAGATAGTCCAAGATATATAGTTAGTAGAGAGTGAGAAATTATATTATAGGAATCATAAAAAAATAAATTGAATTTTTAACATGCACACACAAACACCAACAATAACAATAATATATCTATTGAAATCTCACAAGTAAGGTTTAAGAAGGATAAAACATACGCAAATCTTATCACTATTTCATAGAGATAGAGAGACTATTTCTAAAAGATCCTCACCTCAACACACACACATATATATATTCCTGTCGAATAATAATAACTCACTCGTATATATGATGAATGGAGGTAAAAGTTGATGTAGGCATTCAATGTATTTAATAGTCGACATAGGTGTAAATGTATTTGTAGTGTGTATATCTCAGATGAAAATATGTTAATTTGACTCCTATAGAACAATAATAACTCGCTCGTCTATGTCATAAGTGGAGTCTGAAGTTGTGTAGGTATTCAATATATTGAACTCAATAACTTCATTTTAAAACTTATATTTAAATTTAATATATATATATATATATATATATATATTAAAATTATAAAGTTGAAATTATGATGTGTAATAAATAGCCACATGTAGATTTTGATTTGGTCATAGTGGATATACTGTCATTTTTTGCTACTAATTATTTTTATCCTTTTTTATTATGGTAAAAGAAAGAAAGATAACATCATCACTTGTGTCATTTAATTACAACTTGTAGCTCCTTTTACACCAAAAAAGGAATATTTTAAATTACAAGTTGTTCCATTTTAATTATGATGTTTCTCTCCACAACAACATGGTTGATTTAGACATTGATATTTTACTCTTAAGTGGTTTTCTAAAAGATAAAATATCTCAAGATTTGACTATTTTAATTTATTTGATCTATTTTTATTTTTAATTTAATATAAAATTTAAGATAATAAATAATTTTTTTAAAATTTTATAATTTAAAATGTTTAGTAAAAAATAATAAAATTATATAAAATAAATATTATAAATAAATAAGTCAATGAAAATAAGATACAAAATCATACTAAAATAAATCTAATAAGTATTAGTTTCATAACTAAACATTAAATATAGACTTGATTTGAACTTTATTAGAACTATTAATGAAAATTTATCTATACTATATTTAGAAAATATTTATCATTAATAGTCGTATAATTTTAAAACATTTATATGCATGCAAAATTACTTCTATTCATAACGAAGCTTTTTTAAAACAAAAATAAGTATAATGCATATATATTACATATGTAATTCATTTTCTAATAAATAGTACAGTTGGTATGGAGGGAAAATATTTCTTAAGAATATGATATTTCTAGGTAATAAATAAAAAATATATTTAAAAATAGTAACAACAACAACAATCGGTTCAATTTTGTTCACCTCTAATCAAATATATCAAAATATCTTTTAATCATATTATATTAAACATGTCATTTGAAAAAATTGAAACTAAAAAAATATATATTCAAAAGGAATAAAGTCATTTTTTAAAAATAAAATTGAAAAAATAGATCAAACAAATTGAAATGAAAAATATATATTTTGAGTTGTTTTCTTATAATTTTTCTTTTTCCAAACGCTTCATTAGGGGTGTGATTAAATGGATGAAATCTTTTTTATTCTTTATCAAAACTTTTAAATTCGATTCTTGAAAATTAAAATTTTATAATAGAAAATTCTTTCTCCTTTTTTATGCGATATGAAATTAAATTAATAAATTTTAAATATTAAATTATTATAAAAAGTAATTACTACCCTTTCTATGACTCACTTCACCCATGTCACAAATATCTACTTTGACAAAAAAAAAAATCTAAACAATTATTTGAAATTCATCATATTATGACAACTCTTAGATGGCTTAATATATTATAGTGGGAAGTAATGATGTGGACAAAATATGATAACAACTAATAATGTCCAGGTTGATATTTTTGAAAAAAAAATAATTATTATTTTGAACTTTCAAAATCTTGATAGTCTATAATTAGATTAAATTAATATAATATTTTAAAATAAAAATTTAAAAATTATAAGAAATATATCAGTATAATTAAAAAATACATTTTAAAATATTAGTTAAAATTTACATAATTTAACTCTAAAAACAGAAATTATGACAATTAAAATGGAACGAAGAGAGTAGATAATTTTCTTAACTTCATTTTTTTTAATTTTGACACTCTATCTTAATCTTTTTCCATTTTAATCCTTCAATTCGATTTCTTATATACCATCTATTAAAACATAAAATATAAAATATAAATTTTATGATTTTTCTATTTTTATATATACTCTTCAATTGAAATTTGTATTTTAAAAATTAATATTTATCCATTATTTTTCATTAAAAAATTTTAAAAATCAATACTTTAAGAAAATATAAATGTTGCCATCAACCCAATTATTACTTTAAGAAAAAAGAAAAAGCTCCCAAAATCTTGTCCAAGGAAATTCCAAACAATTATTCACTATTCAATAACCAATTATTCAAATAGTGGGCTTATAATAAAGTAAATACCACTTTAAAATCCATTTGAAAGAATACAAAGATAAGGTTTAAACTTTTTTTATTAAAAAAAAGCATTTAAATTTAGAAAAAAAATACTTTTAAAATAAGTTGATTGTAGAAATTTGTTCAAACACACAATTAATAAAATTATATATCTTATATTTTTTGTTTTCTTAATGGACATAAAAATAGCTAAAGCAACAGTTAAAATGAGACGGAAAAGATAATAAGAAATAATGAATTTGAAAAAATAACTAATATTTGGAGTTGAAAGGAATATATTCTAACAACTCAAAAATCACATGCATTGGTTCCTATATATTAAATAGATAAATTCCAGACAAAAATCATCTGGATATATATTCCTAGTTATTGGATTACAAGTCCAAAAAAGTTTACACTAAATAATGTCAGCCAATTCACTAACAAAATAATAAATAATTATATGTATATATAAAGAAAGTGAATAATTTAGGAAAATGATTACAACTTTAAATAGCTTATATAAAAATATATTTTATAAATTTTTGTTACTCCCTAAAAATGAAAAATCGTGTTGGAGCTAGTTCATCAATTTCATATCAAATCTTAATAATAATCACTTTTTTTTTTAAAAAAAAAACGAGGTATTCATGTATAATGTATTCATTTAGATTTAGTTAGTTCTGAAAATAGGGGCATCAGTCTTAACTCTTGTTGTTTGAGAATCAACTGTATATGAATAGGCTATTCCTTAAATCTTCAAGGAGGAAGCGAAGGTGGGCCAAGTGAATCCGATGTAAGGGAAGGATTATTGCGCCAGTCGAAACTAGAATTTTTGAGATAGACTCAATCAAAATTTAAAGGATGAATCAAACTCAAACAAAAAGGAAGAAGGATTAGAATTTCTCTGACTTATAGGTAATAGTATTTCCCTCCTGAGCCCAAATTTATGTGCATGGAGAAAGATTTCAATAGGTCTAGAGCGGCGGGCAAGCTCCATTATAGGGTCGAGGGAAGAAATAGGCATAGGGAAGAGTCTGCAACAAAATAAATTGAATAGACACAGAAGTCCGGTAAGCCTATCAATTCAAGCAAGTCCTACTACTCTTCCCATCGAACCCTTTTTCTCCTCGATCCACAGAAACATAATATAGGACTGGTGTCAATCATTCATCATGAAAGAAAAGACTCGCTAAGTCGGCATCACTAACTAATACTGGATATTTTTATTGGTCTAGTAGGGCTCACTATCTTTCTTTCTTTTTTTCCTTTTTTTTTTTAAGATTAAAAGCTACTACATGGGCATGTGACTGTTTGGAGAAGCAAAGTATTTAATCTTTATATTTAAGTGACTTTTTGCCTTATTAAAACAAGAATATTGTACTTATTCTCTTGGCAGTGAATTTTTTGTAATTAAAAAATGATCAAAGCAGATTCCCAAAATCTTTTATCAACTTTTTTTTATAATTTTATTGATGTGTTGTCACAAGAAAATCTTAGATGCAACAAACATGTTCTTTCACAATTATTATTAGTTCCTATTTATAGTTGTTTTGAATTTGAGATTGCACATATTGACATTTGCTAAATGCCAAGTGAAGGCATTAAGCTTAAGATTTATAAATTAAAAAAAAAAACAAGATAATAGGGTTGAAGTGAATAAATTTTTTAAATATCGTGTCAAATTAAATAGTGTCACATAAATAAAATAAAAGAAGTAATAAATTTCTTAAATTTAGTAATGTGATTCATGATACATGTGTGGAAGTGAGACTTGATGTACAAGTGTCTTTAAGAGAGAAAGATTTAAGTATTTAGGATCTCTAATCCAAAGAAGTGGATAAATCAACGAGAATGTCACACATCATATTGATAGGACATGAATGAAATGTAGGTTTGCATTCGGAGTCTTGTGTGACAAGAAGGTATAGTGGTATACAACCAAAACTTATAAGTTCTATAGAGAGGTGATTAAACCGACTATGTTGTATGAGATGAATCAACGATCGTGTTGGTAAGTCAAGAATTCTATTGTACCCAGAAGATATAAGTGGTGATATTGAGTTTGATGTGTGGCCTACTAAGAATGATAGGATTAGAATGAAGGTATCTGGGACAAAGTGAAAATATTTTTCATGGTGGATAAGATGAGGGAAGATAAATTTACATGATTTAGACATGTAAATAGAAGATGTGAGGAGGTGTGAAGGGTTGAACATCACGGGGACGAGGAGAGACAAATGTAGACTGAAAAAGTATTGAAGAAAGGTGGTTAGACAGGATATGGAATATCTTCAGTTATGACCTTAGATAAGGAGGTGTGGAGGTAGCAGATAAGGTAGAAAGTCAGTAATTAGTTGAGAGTTATCTTAGAACTAACGTATTCATATATCTGACTTGATGATAGTGTAAAATATTGTATTTGTCATAGTATTAGTTTATTCTTGTAGTTTTTGACTATTAGTTATCATATTTCTCTTCTATATCATTTTTCTTTAAATATTATTTTTATTTGCTTTACTTGAATCGACGCACTTTCAAGAATAATTTTTCTACCTCCAAAAGGTGATAATAATGTTTGTATACACTATTCTCTCAAATTCATTTTTATGAAATTTCACTAAATATATGCATGATCCAAAAAAAAAGTTATTAAATTCTCATGAACTTATAGGATATGTTCTGATATGATGATAATAAATTAATAATGCTCATCACATAATTATTAACAGTTAATGATTAAAAATTAAAATACACCTATTGTAATTTAATTTATTTTTTTCGAGTTTCACATCTAAATCATCAACAATTATTTATCAAAACACATCTCCAGTTATTCTTTTTTCTATCTAATGTATCAGTATCATCATTGCATAAATAAATAAAAAATTAATAATTCAAATATGAAACTCAAACAACAATAACATACCCAGTAAAATTCACAAATGAGGTTTGAACAGAATATACGCAAATCTTACTATTATATAGAGATAGAAAAATTATTTCAGAAAAATCCTCCTCTAACTCTCAACAATCAAGTCCCCTGAGGATCAAAAAATCAAAATATTAACTTGTTGCCCTTGAACTATGCAAAATAAACCACTTATACCCCTAATTTTATATGATATCCTAGTTGGCAACTTAGGTGGCGGAATTAGTGTCACATGGCTTGCCACATGTGTGTTGTTAAATTTGTGATCTCTTAAGATAACGGCAGGATTATTTTTGATCCAAAAATCTAGCGAAGGATATAAATGATCTATTTTGCATAGTTCAGGAGCAATTTTGACCCTTTTCTTATTTTTTTAACCTTCACTCTATAGTCAAGAGATGGGGCCTAAATCTAATTGAAAATTGTTCAACTTGGTTTTACTCCACTAGACTAATCAATAATCATCATCAAAAATTGCTCCACTTATCAACTATGATAATGGATCTGAGATCTCTCTCTCAAAATCTCTCTCACTGATTTCCTCATAATATAGATTCCTCTCTCTCTCTCAATTTTCTCTCTCCACATGACGATATCAACAAAACATGCTGACCCTCTTCTTGATTAAAATGCTGAAGTTTCCAAGATTCAAATATCCAGTAAATATATACATGTATAAATATAGGAGGCAAAGATGTCTCTAGAGAGATAAAGATTGTATTTTTATGAGCTATGAAGAAAATCCAGAAAAGGGGTAATGGAAATTGAGAGTGAAGAGTAGGTTCTTGGCTGCATTTCTTAAGTAAATTGCCTCAATTGTTGGAAAGATTAGATTTTTGAGAGAAAAATGAATAAAGTACTATAAGGGGTTTCTTTATATTGTTTCTGAAAGTGAAAAAATAGAGTGGGGAAGGAGGATGTCTTGTGATGTTATTAGGGATTGGTTTTAGGTTTTCTTGTGATTATATGAGTTGGGTATAGTGTAGAATTTGGGTATAGTGGAGGTTTATATAGCCGACTCCAACTTGTTTGGGACTAAGGCATAGCACTAGTTGTTGTTTGGATATAGTGGGGATTAATTTAGCTAACCTTAACTTGTTTGGGACTGAGGGGCAGTAGTTGTTGTTTGGGTATAGTGAGGTTCATACAGCCGACCTCAACTTGTTTGAGACTGACGGGTGGTAGTAGTAGTTGTAGCTGTTGTTTGGGTATAGTAGGGAGATTGTAGAGTGGACTCCAACTTGTTTGGGACTGATGGTTGTTGTTGTTGTTTGGGTATAATGTAGAACTTGTTTTATGTTTGGAATGAGAAGTGCAAAACTTGAACTTTTCTGGGAATTTCAAATCTTGGGCTGTTGGAGTGAACAGTAAAGTTGCTATTTTGGAAAAAAAACGAGTTGGTGAAATGATATCTTCAGGGACAAATTTGGTGATGACTGTGATTGGTTTTGCAGTTAGTACCATGTTCATAGTATTTGTGTGCACAAGGCTAATTTGTGCAAGAGTTCAATTGAACGCAAGACGGCGCTCTTTTGCATATGCTTCTAGATCTGATCTTAGCATTGTAAGGACTTATTTCATTACTGTTTTAGTAGTATGGTGTTTTTTTTCTTTATGGACAGTTCAGCATCATGTTACTTTTTTGTGTTCTGTTTTCTTGTTGGGATTTTCTACATTTAAATTTTAAGTTGTGTTGTTGAAAAAACAAGTATTTGAAGTTGAAATTATGCTTGTACAGAATTTCACTTGGAAAAAAGTTGGAAGTTTTGTGAGTGAAATATTCTTCAACCAGTTTTTGAGTTTTCAAATTCTCTATGTCAAATTGATGTTAAAATAACGGACAAAATTGTAAAACAACACTGATTTGCTAATAAATATGTATGTCCAAGCGCCTACATACTCTGATCATGACTGCAGTTTTGACTGGTTGCGTAGTCTAGCCGGTGCACAGTACATATTCAATCCTGTAGGCCACTCAGGTCTTTGATGTGTAGTTTGTTAAAGAGGTTTTGTGGACATATCAGATGTTTTTCTTTTTGTCATATTCTTCATGTGGAGGCCTTTCAAACAAACATCAATTTTGTCTTGATGACGTTGTCTTTATGCGTATAGGTCTTATTCTCCTCAGTTCACATCTTTTACCTCACAACCTAGCTAAATTTAGCTGTACTTTATCAGTAACAGTACTAAAATAGTAGTAGTACATGTTAGTCCAGATTTTTCTTGGATTCTTCTTTATTAGTGGAAGCAGAATGATTCTTTCTGATGAATCACTAATCCTGGTTTCTTGTTAAATAATAGTAGTGTATGCTTATCTTGTACAGTTGGAGCGTGGTTTACATGGTCTCGAGCCTCTTGCTGTTGCCAGCTTCCCGACAAAGAAGTATGCAGATGTGTTTTTTACCTCTGCAGAAGATGCTCAGTAAGTTGATATTTCCTTCAAGTTCTGCATATAATACAAGCTCTACATAAATAGCTTTTCCTTCTAGTTGGTGGTTCTTGAGTTCTTCCAGTTCGACAGCTATGTGTATGTTGTGTTAGCTGGGTTGATGCTTTGAACACATAGCTAGGCATTAATTCACCCTCGACTACTTTCTCAAAGATGTCCGAAGATCTAATGCTGTGGCATGCCTGGGGCTACAAACACTAGCTGTGTTGTTCAACAACGAGTGAAGTCTGTGTATAGTGTTTACCCCCCTCCTCATAACCCTTCAGAATGGTAGAAAAGAGAAATATATTAATATATGAAAAGAAAGTCAAGTTGCACATGAGCTGTATTAGTAACTTATATTGAGAGACAGACTGATTGATATGTTGGAAAAGGACCCCGACATATGTGGTTCCATGTAAAATTTGTAAGACAGTTTTAGCTTGCCCCTAAGTTAAGTTTTTATGTTTTCTAATAAGTGTTCATGGTGAGTGTTAGTATGTCCACTTGCTCTGCAAAGTGAATTTCTTCTGGGGCCAACCAGTTAACGAGGAGAACAAGAGAAGGCTTTCTTGGTATGGAGAATTATTATACTCTCAAACTTTGAAAGTTTAAATTCAGTTACATTCGATCTGCCCTTTGCTTTGCTTATGCCGTCTTCCTCCAGTTATAGGAGAACCAACAACAAACAGTAGGCCTATGAGGCAGTAAAACATGGCCCAATTATCATAGAGACTGAAGGTAAAAAGGGAGTGTTTAATGTCACATTGAGATTTCCTGCCTATTGAAATCCATGATAGGTATGCACTGGATAGGACTGATCCTCTCAGACTCATTGTAAAATTTTCATAAACTTAAACTTATATTGAGTGGTGGTTGATATTTTCTTCATGGAAAAGCACTTGAAATTTAGCTCAGGTTTGAACTGTTTGAAGTCCTTTACTTGTTTGTATCTCTCTTTAAAAATAACCGTGTTCTCTGATGAGAGCTTGCATCACTTGTTTACCATTTTTCTGGAAAAATCCACCTTCTGAACTTGACCTTGCTTTGGTGTCTGATATTTTGAGTAAATAAAGGAGATGAGTAGCTTACCCACTGAGATGTACTGTCCTTTTGGTTATTCAATGATTGAATACATAATCTACTTGCTAGCCCAGCACGGGGGTTGGCCATCGGCTATCATTTTATCCTACACAATTTCGGTCTGCCAAATTTATGGCACATTCACCTAATAGTGATTTAACGATGAATGTGAAATCCACTAGCTAATGTCGGGATTAGCTATCATTTGTCATTTTATCCAAAACCCTTTTGATCTGCCTGGTTTAAGGTACATTCATACAGATGTCTGAATTTTGTTCTTCTCAAAAAAATATATGATCAAAAAGTTTTTTAACTGTATAAATGTATATGTTGAGCCAAAGGTAGTGGTACATCCTCACCTGGTCAATTATGTAGATCCGCCGCTGCATTTGTTTTACTTTTGCATAGAGCCTGAGAATCTCCTCTTCCTTTTCCTCTAGGTTTCAATGTGATGTCACCCTGCTACCTCCTTTCTGGAAAGGGAAAATAATGTAGTTTCATTGTGGGAATATGTTTGTTTTTCTCGAGAACCTTGGAGTAGATGATTGCATTTTACTTATGTAAAGATCTTAGATTTTCTTTTTTTCCGTTCATGCGGTGCTAAAATTCCTTGTCAACTGATATAATGGTTCAACTCTAATATAATCAATGAGTTACCTCTGAACTAAAGATGAAATAATTCCTTTCGCCCTCCATGTCTCGAAAACACTACTTATCTTGGATTATCACTGGCAGTATGCATAATATGTTTACAGTAATGAGAAATAGTTCACTGCTTTGCTGTCTTAGTGAAATGCAACCATTTTTACTGTTAAAGCTTTGTTCATCTGAAATTTTTCCAGAGCCCTAAGTCTTAGTTCAAGCGGCCACAGGTTCGCGCCCTGCGCTGTGCGAACTAAGCCTAAAATTTAAGTGGAGAAGGGTAGAGGGGTGGACTCATTATCTTAGAGTTCTGAAGGATGCAGTTGGTCCTTAGAGCTGGCCGCAAACAGATTTCTCCATCATAAAAAAGTCTAACTAGACTGCATATTACCACTGATATGATTGAAATATGAACAATTATTAAACTTGAAAGGTTACTGTTAACCTTTTTCTCTCTGTTTCAGTGGATAGTAAGACTACTTTTTTTAGCATATTTACAAGCTTCACAGTATGTATTGGGACACTATTTATCATCCGATATACTAAAGATAATATTCAGCTTTGAATTAACTGCCAAATTGTGTGTATAGGTACTGAGTATGACTATTAAACTAGAAACTTCGATGAGACTTCTATGATTAGCCTAATTGAGTTTACTAACTTCTAGGGTACGTGTACATTATCAGTACACCTAGTATGAAACAACATAAGAAACCAAGAGTTATTCAGACATTTAATCTTCTCCATCTGGACCTGGACTTTATACATCTCTGTTGGTCAATATAAAAAAATATCTCTTTGAAGTATCAGGTTTTGAAGAATAAATAGGCAGGTTAGCGTGGGGTCAAAAACATCATATACAAGACGTGCAGTAGATCTATTTGTAATGTGATTGCATCATGTAGATGCTTCAATCTCCTTATGTAAATCCAATATATTTTGGGCACTTACTTGTCTTTATATCAGAGAATCTAACTGTTTGGGAGGGAAGAATTTACTAGAAATCATTGATTGATGACTTTTGGGCTAGAATGAACAAACCATTAGCTAGTTCATAAGTGATTCTGTTTTCCAAATATGTCAAAGAGGGGAAGGAGAGGAGATTTGATCAGAGTGTTCTGAGTGATTAGGTTCAAAAATCTGAGTTTAGTGGGCTTTGATGACGTATATACCATAAGGAGACTACTAGTTCGAGCGTTATCACCATTTCGAATTGGGGTGCAAAAAGTAACTCTTTAAAACTGCATCCATGCTTCTCCTGAAAGTAGTATAATCATCGTCATTCACCATACAGGAGAAATGGCCATTTTCTGGTGATAATTGTTGGAAGATATATTACCAATTGTTTGTGGTACTGTAGTCTACATAGTATAGATGTTTGTAAAAAAAGTCATGGTGTTGATTGAGGGGCTATATGTTTAATATGCATGTGACCATAGCTGAATTTTTATCATTGTTAGAATGCTGAACGAACGTGGCTAAACATGTTCCGTACATCTGATGTTGGAGTAGAACCTAAAGGGATGTCACCTTTTCCCTATAGAAAAAAAAAGTTGCGATTTTTGCTTATATTATCACCATCTTTTATGGTGTGCCTATCTTGTATGTTGTTGTTCAAAACTTTAGTAACTTGTGGAGTATTGCACCTTAGTGCTTTAGATGTGTTGCAGATTTCTTTAACTCAATTATAACTTGCTCTTCAACTTTATTGTCATAGGTGCATTGTTTGTCTAGCCGATTATCAGGAGCAGGATGCGTTGCGTATTTTGCCAATATGTGGTCATTCTTTCCATGCAACATGTATTGACATATGGTTTCAGCAGCATTCCACATGCCCAGTTTGTCGAATTTCTTTACGCGAAACACCTGAAAAAAAGAGATTTATGCAACCATTGTTTAGTTCAGCTATCCGATCTCACTATGCAATGGACTCCCTGAATATTAGTTCAAATCTTTGTCTATCAGCTGACCAGAGGCATTCTCCAAGATTACATGACAGCCTGAGAACAGACTCCACCACAGACGCTCAACGTCCACCCGAGGGTGGTATGATGGTAGTCACAGGAAACAATGTCATATTAAACCAGGATACTCAGAACACGAAAAACTCAGCAAACAAGCAAGTTGAGAGCCCATCAAACGCTTAAATCATGACCACAGAGACTCAAAGATTTCACAATGTAGGTATCGCGTTCATTTCGTTGCTCAGATTTTCCTTTTGTAAATATAGTAAGGTATTGTTTCTTTCATTTTTTGAGTACCTCACACTTTGATATACTTCAGTTCTCAACTTGAAGGTTAATGGTAGTTTTGTAGATCAATTAGTTCAGCTTCCTTGCTGAACAATGTCAATTACATATGAGTTTAGTAGACAAGAGTCAAGATTGTATTAATATATTCAGTGTTATTCATGGGTTCAAGCTTTAGAAACAGTCTCTTGCAGAAATGCAAGGTAAAGTTATGTACAATAGACCCTTGTGGTCGAGCTCTTCTCCGGACCTGACGCATAGTAGGAACATTATTGCACCGAGCTTTCCCCTTTTTTTTCTAGTAGGGGTATCAAAATTGGAAAATCAAAATTTTTAATTTTAATATAATAATTTAATATCTATCCCTACCCTCTCATGAATCTTTGTTGTTTTTAGGAAAAATACTAAGGTGGTGGCCTCATATGTCCAACTAGGGGTGTACAAGTCAAACCGAATCGATGAATCAAGTCAAATAAAAAAAAGTTGGACTTGTGGTTTAGTTTGATTGGTTTGGTGTTAAAAAAATTAACCGATCATTGTTAATTTGATTTGGTATTAACAGAAAAAAAGTTAAATCGAATCCAAATCAAATTGACATAAATCATATATATTTTTTATTATTTTACATACAAAAGAATATTTATCATAATATGCTTTGTAAGTTTTTTTTTAAAAATTAGTTTATAACTTTCAATATTTACATCTATAATTTCATATTTGGGCTTGTAATATGACTAAAAAAATGGACATGTGTTCTGTCTTTTCTTGAGTTTTTTATATATTTTCTTAAGACAATGTCTTGAAGATGCAATTGTACATCATATTTTTATCGATTTTATTTATTCAAACATCTTTGATATGTCATTAAGTAATATAATTACACGATCAAAGGAACAACCTTCAATTGAAAACTTCAAGTGTGGTGTTGAATCACATGATCAAGGCAACAACCGAAATTATTATAAAATAAAAAAAAGACGGATAGAACCGATTAAAAGTGAAATAAAAAAAATCAATGTTAGCTCGAGTTGTTTTGGTAATTGGTTTATAAGTTTAATAAATCGACATATTCACAAACTTCGTGTGGAGAAAATAATTTTCATTTCTCATCTCATGGAAAATCTTTTTCGCTCCGTTTAACCTTATCCCCCTCTAGGGGTATTTTAGTGATAGGCTCTATAGGAACTGGACGATCCTATTTGGTCAAATACCTAGCGACAAACTCCTATGTTTCTTTCATTACACAAAAAACCAAATCAAATTATTTTTTAAAGTAACTTATAGTGATTAAAAAATAATCTTTTATTACATAAAAATTCACTTATTTAAATAGATGTAAATTTGACAAAATAATTAGCACGTAACAATTTTTTATTATGCAAAAAAAAATAAAAAAATCATCACTTGTTACATGACATCTAACTACTTTTTGTTGGATGCCCAACTAAAAATGTTGTATATCATTACTGTTGTTTTTTTTTCCTTCACATCTTTTCATTTTAATTGACTTGGTTCATGTATCGAAAATAAATATTTCATTTTTATGTATTTATTTTAATAAGTTAAAGTTTTTTAACGTTAAATAAATATATAATATTGAATAGTAATTCTCCAAATTTAGAGAACTATTATTCATCCTCTCTATTTTACTTTTTTGATCATTTTAATATTATTTTTATTATCTGTCTTCAAATACTGTTTATTCTTTATATTTGGAGAGTAAAATAGAGAGTGGGTTGGAGATGGTCTAAAAGGAGTGTAAGTCAACAAAGGTCAAGTAATAATATGAAACGGCAAGAACAAGTAATACCTTATGTAAATTTTACGTTTAGTAGCAAAGTAGAATTTTACTAAAATATGTCAAAAAAATATAAAAGAGTAAATCCAAAAACAAAAACCTAGAGGAGTCAACATAGATTAATTTTTTTTTACCTAACTACACAATATAGTTCTCCATCCTATATTAGTTGTCCGTGTTACTATAGATAATTATTCTAAATTACTTGTCAATTAGAAAACCAATATAGAATTAGTAAATCAGTATTCTCTGTGTTCCATTTTATAGAGCACCATTTCTTTGTAGTCTGTTCTAAAAAGAATGTCACCTTATATCTACGGATTGTTTTAGACCACAAATTACAAAAGAATTACTTTTTTTCACAAACACTGTGCCAACTACTGTCAAGTCAAACGATGCCACATAAAATGAGAGGGGGCAAATACCAAATTATCCTAAGTTTCTTAAGTGATAAATTAATAATCTATTCTTATTATTTGTGATTTCTTAACGAACATGTAAACAAAAAAATTGGCAACTAACATGACACGAATGGAGCCTCGCCTACTATAGAAGAAGAAGTTTGTCTTGTAGTACAAATTGTAGAGGTGCCTAATGCCTAATAGAGGAGAAGAACTTTGAATTGTCTGTTGAAACTCTACCAATGTAAATAGGCTAACAAGTGGCTAACAATGTTTACTTGTATTATGGGGCATACCATCTTTATTGGCTTTATAAAGTTGTTTTCCACAACTAAAGTCTAGAAATATATACTTGACATAACATGCATGATTGGACTAATGAGCAATTGTTTCTAGGCCCATAATACTATTTGTGTTTAATGTCCAACTACAAAATGGAACATTAAAATGATAATGGTCCCTCCACACTTAAAATTTCTCTTGAAACATTATGTGGTGTTGTTTGATTTAACATGAAGTTTAAAAAAGAAAAAATTGTAACTTCAGGATAAGGGGTGCTTCCTCACAAAGGGAGTCGTAGTGACCTGATCCGAGCGACTGTTTATCAAAAACACAAGTCTTCACAAAGTTGTAAGACCATAGGCTAAGGCCTATACATGGACATTTTAATGACCATAGCTACAAAGTCATAAACATTTGTGTGGCTATAAATCATGTAAAAATTATATAAATTCCATACTATAAAGTGATAATTCCCTTCTATATCAACTTTTTCCTAAATTCCTTAAAATAAGCCCGTTTTGATACTTACTGGATGTTTGATACCTAACGAAATATAAGAAAAGTTAAATTTCAGTTACGCATAAATTG
>JBCEWC010004700.1:0-26638 GCA_038996855.1 Solanum aculeatissimum
TATGAGTATTGTCATCTATTATTCTTATGATATGAATGTTGGAGATTTGAATGACTATGTGCTTATGTGGTAAGTCCCATAACCCCGGCGTGCCCCTATAGTTGAATTCCCATTTCCCGTTCCCTTAGAGATTTTTGATACGCGCTATGTGAACTCATATTTATCCCATTCCCGAAAATATCCCAATAGTTTGAATCCCAAGTCCCCAACTCCCTAGAATTTATATGTTATGTGTTTATTTTCCGTGTTTTCGAACCGATGATGAGTGTATTGATTCTATGATAGCTTGATCGAGGACTTTCGTGTTCTCCTTCACCATGTCACATCTAGGCCCCCTATCCGGGTCGTGACACTTGGCCTTGTTAAAATCGGCCAAACCCATCACCGCTCTTGGCATTGGAGAACCCACCATCAAGCCAGGCCCTCTTAGCTTCATTCACTCGCCTCTCCTTAAGCTGTTCACCCTCAATTTGTTTGGCATAAGTCATGAGCCTTGTAATATCCATATCTCAGATAAGCATAGCCATACCATACTTTTTCAGAACCAAATCGGAGACACCCAAGATGAACTTATGCATTCTTGCACGGGCATCCGCTACAAGCATAGGGACATATTTAGAAAGCTTAGTGAATTTGAGAGAGTAGTCCCTCACAGTCATACCACCTTGTCAGAGATCGATAAACTTGGTTATTTTAGATTTCCTAAGCTCAAGAGGAAAGAACCAGTCAAGGAAGGCCATTTTTAACTCTTCCCACCCAACCTTGACATCCACCATCCTCTCTAGCCATTATTATACCACACTTGGGCCACATCTTTCAATTGATATACAGCCAATTCGGCTTTCTCTTCCGAACTCACCCCCATGATGGTCAACACCTTGGTGAGTTCATCAATGAACTCTTGAGCATCTTCATCCAATTTTGAGCCATAGAACTCCCGAGGGTTCATCTGGGTGAAATCCCTCACCCTAGAAGCTGGAGTACTAACATTCACGGGATTGATTGGCCACAACTTGGGCCAACACAGATACCACATTCCTAAACTCAGCATGAGACACCTAATCCTCTACCGGTTCCCGACGGGCTTGTTCCTTGAATTTTGGAGCTTGACGGAGGAAGGGAGCTCTTTTAGGAGGCATGTTTGAAAAGAACGACAAGAACCAAAAGTTTAGGAAATTTATCGTAACAACGCACGACACGACATAAAAAGACAATGAAATGAGACAAATTCCTAGAACGTCATCATAGCTTCCCCTTCATAGGTAGGAGTGCATCACACCCATGAACAAGACTCTAATTGACGTGGCATGTTGGACTCCAAGGATCATTTACAAACCTAGGGCTCTGATACCATCTTTGTCACGACCCGGATAGGGGGCCTAGATGTGACATGGCGAAGGAGAACCCAAAAGTCCTCGATCAAGCCATCATATCATCATTACACACATCATCGATTCAGAAGTGCAGAAAATAAACACATAACGCATAATTCTAGAGGAAATGGGGCTTTGGACTCAAGCTATGGGGATGCTGTCAGGAATGGGATGAGCATGAATCACATAGCACATAGCAAGTATTTCTTAGAGGCGAGTAAGTTGGACTCAAGCTATGGGGCCAAACTGGATTAGGGGACTTTCCACATAAGCACATTTCCAACATTCACAAGCCCATAAACATAATCATAAGCATAATCGAAACATCATTTCCATAAATAAATCCCAATAGTCATAATATCCCAATAAAGCATAATACAATGTGCAAGAGTTTAGTGTGTCCAACATAGCCTCTACAAAGATAGAGCGGGGCCTCAACATAGTTTGGGGATCACCCTCAATACATGAAACAAGAAAAAAAACAAATACAAGGAAGATAGAAGGTGGATATTTCCCTTGAACAAAAGGGCTCACCACAATCTAATAACTCCAAGGATGTCAATCTTCGTCCGTCGGAAGATAGAAGTCGTCACCGGTCCCTATATGGTTAGAACATGTAGATAAAGAGTATGGGTTAGCGTAAAGTATGTACTAAGTATGTGGGCATGAAATGCATATGGAAATATAGTATGACCAAACGAGATGACAAGGGGACAAGTGATACGATAGGAATGTACATAGACAAAAGAGAATATATTATAACAATATGTCATGCCATGATGCATGAAATGCAACCTATGATCATATTATAGGGGGGATGTGACCTCAATCGACATCAGAGGAGACCCGAGCGAAGTACTACTTGGATCCGGACTACTTACCAGGTAGGTCCCTAATCACTCTTCAACAAGGGGAAAAAATAAGTCATCCCATCTAGGGAGAAATCCCATGTTGGCACATGGTTTGACGGAAACAAGTATGGACCCTTGGGGATAGCCCACTTACTACTCCAATCCCTCATTACTAAGTCTCATCCCACGGGAATACATATATATACATCCATGCAAGCTTTTCAAAACTGAAAGTTGACATTCTTTTCAAAACCAATGCCTCATTAGCCAAACCAAAACATGATCAAATCCATATCCATACTTAGGCTAAAAGCCAACAAGAATTTCCAAAACCATTCCATATCAATGCAATAAGAGTAGCTCATCTACATAGCTTATCATATCAAGCCTTCAAAACATATAAAAGTGGTGCAAGCACCCAAAATGCTCAAAGAGCCATAACAAGAGACTATGTGATCGCAAGCCTTAACATATCATATCATAACAAGAAGCCCATGCCCTTAATAAGAGTTTCATCATAACCATTCTTCAATGCATATGCCACGAATGAGGAATCAAGTGCATGGGTAATGGAGATTCAAACCATCAAACCATAATTCAATACGTAATTCAACATATTTCATGATAAAATCCCAATTAAAAATATATTGTAATTTACTCATGCTTATTAAACCATTCAAGAGGACATGCACATTGATCCTTCAATACTTTCCATGCATTTCATAAAATTCAAAATTAAATCATCATTAAATCACCTAATTCCCACAACCAACAACTCAATACAATGAAATGCATCAAAAATTAAAGAATCCATAATAAAAAAAGCTTAAATTCATAAAATAAAGAGGAGGGTTCTTGGGTCTTGATGGATGAAAAAGAATCCATGAATCAAACCCACATACCTTGACGTTAATCAAGAAAATTGAATGGAATTGCAAGAAAGATAAATTTTTCCAAATTTCTTCAAGCTTTCATCAATGGAGGTCAAGAGGATTGAGAGAATTTCAGAGAGAATTAGAGAGTGTTAGAATGGATGAAAGGGGATTAGGGTTTGATTTAGGGGAGTTAGGAGACCTTAAAAAGCCTAAAAGAGGCATAGGATCTATTTAAATTATGAATTAACCATTAATGAAACAAACTAGATCATTGAAGACAGGGCTTCACAGAAGGCTGCCAGTGCCCGTCTAGAGGCTCACGGACCGTGAGCCTTGTCTTGAATGCTCGGGGGACATTTTAGATCACTTCACGAGGGGCCTCACGAAATGTGTAGCTGCACACGGACCGTGTAGCGGCACACCAACCGTGTACTGGTCAGTGGAGCATCACCTGGTCTGGAGTCCAACCCCGAACTTTGGCCAACTCTCTGGATCACTTCACGGGACCCCTCACGGGTCGTGAAGTGGTCCGTGAGACCATAATTGGTCTATGTCTTGGATCCCAACCCCTAGGAGCACACTGAACCAACCCAAAAGCACCCCCTTGGACTGTTGACCACCAAACGGTCCATGGTCCAGCCCTTAGACTCCATTCAAGAACCATTTCCCAGCGTATTTCCAATTACGGGTAGTCTCACTGCAAGGGCCATAACTTTGACATTTGAACTTCGAAATGAGTGAAACCAGTTGTGTTGCAAAGATAACTCAAATATCTTCGATTTGATTTCTGGGAGCCCACACAGTTCGTCTTTTACAAAAAGATATGTCTTTTCAAAGTCCACTGCCCAACCGACCTTACAACTTCACCAAACAATCCTTTTTGAATCCGGACACTTAAATACAATCCATGACTACCAAAATTCAACCATGACCAGCTCAACACTAACCTTGACCAACCATTATGATATTCAAATTTTTTTGGGTCGTTACAATTATAATGAAATAGAGATAGATTTTTATAGGAATTGAATTGGTTAAGTTAGTTAGAAGGGTCAAAATGATATAGTTTAGGAGTTAAACAGAATGAAAATAACCAAAGTGCCCTTCACTTAAAACTGCCAGAGTGATATATGAGCCACTATTTTATGGCTTATAAATCAGTGTATGACTCATGCTTTAGATCGTTCTTTACATGGTCCGAAAATATTGAGCTACTAAAATTTGCACCCCTCAAATCATGAATCAAGAGTATGATCTGTAGTTCTATTTATGGACTGTAGAAGCCTTCCGTAGTATGCTTCTAGACTTAGAAAATTTATATCCTTCAGGGCCTCTTTTCATGACTCAGCCCACAAGACATATTTTGATGCACGACTCGTAAAGTCCTTCGTGCTTGGACTTCTAGCCAAATATTTTCACCAAGTTACTCAACCATGAGACCTTTTTACGACCCGTGGTCCAATCCAAGAGCAGTAGATTTTCTTGTATCTCCATTCCTAATTAAAATATCTGCAACATTCCTATTTTTTAGGTTTTTAATATGTGGAGTGTTATGATATCTCCCCCTTAGGATCATTCATCCTCGAATGAGACAGAAGCAAGCTTGAGTATAGTAGAAACATAGCCATCAACCGATCATGAATGCAAAATACAACATAAACATCATTTTCATAAAATCATAAGACTTATGCATCAAATATTATTAAAATAAATAGTCTCATGATCATATATGCATGCAATATGACAAGGAAAAATGCATTCTTGAAAATTTGGAAGGGTTGATCATATTTAGGTACCTTAGGCTTAAATAAAAGGAAATAGGTAAGGATATCATTTCATCCTATCCGCTTCCACTTCCCAAGTAACACTCCCAACTTTTTGGTTTCTCCATAACATTTTGACGGATGCCACTTTCTTATTTCTCAATTTCTTCACTTGTTGATCCAAAATTTCAACCAATACTTTTTCATAGGTCAAATCTTCCTCAATAGTCACATCCTTCAATGGAACAATAGAATTAGGATCACTCATAAATTTTCTCAACATTGACACATGAAACACTGATAAACTATAGCTAACTACATAGGCAAATATAACTCATAAGCCACCTTCCCAATTCTCTTTATAATCTCATAAGGTCCCACATATCTAGGACTCAATTTGCCCTTCTTGGCAAAATGCATTACTCCTTTCATAGGTGAAGCCTTCAAATACACCTAATCACCTTCATCAAACTCAAGATCTCTCCTTCTAACAACGACATATGACTTTTTTGATGACTTTAGAAAACCTGCAATCTTTCTATTATGACTTTAACCTTCACCATAACATCAAATACCGAATCCTGTCCGATCATGTATATCTCTCTAACTTCATACCATTCCATCGATTACCAACACCGTCTACCATACAAAAATTCAAATAGTGCCATCTCGATACTGATGTGAAAACTATTGTTGTAGCCAAATTAAATGAGGAGTAGGTGATCATCCCAACCACCTTTGAAATTAAGCACACATGCGCTCAACATATCTTCCAACACTTGGAATGTCCTCTTGGCTTGCTGTAATGATTGGTTGGTCCATTTTGGCCTCATTTGTAACAGTGGTAGTTTTACCTTTTTGTAAGTTGTTTTGGGACTATTTTGAACTACTTGAATGATTGAAACTAAAATATGGAGATTTAATATGAAAAATATGCATTTTGACACTTTGGAAGCTTAAGTTATTGAAAAAGCGAGTTTTTATTAGATCTGGAATGTTGAAAATGAACTACAAGAAGTTGCAAAACTTAATTTGGAGTTAAAATGAAGTTTTTAGGCCTAAAGTTGTGATTTTAGTTGTTTTTGGAACCGTTTTGACTTTGGTCAACATTCAAAGTTCAAAAACTTAGATCGTAATTTTGAAAGCCCCATTTTTTTGGACAGTTTTAAACTCGTAAAACACCATTTTTCTGGACAGTTTTAAACTCGTAAAACATCATTTTTCTCCTATTTTCAAACTTTCAAGCTTTTTGGGATGATTTTGAAGAAAGGTTTTAAGAGATTTTCATTGGGTAAGAATTTCTAACGCTAAACTAATCATTTTCCATGAGTTTTATCTTAATTTTACCTTTAATTTCATGAATTAACGAACCCAAAATTGGGGATTTTTAGACTATGTTTTCCAAATTTTAAATGTTGATTTCTCAACCAATTTAAGGTCGATTTTAGTGGGATTTCACCTACAGACTCTATTTTTTACATAGAACTTAATTTTAAAGTTAATTTTCAGATTTGAGACTTTCAAATATTAGCCTTAATTTTGACCTTTTTGGTCCTAAGCCTAAACCATACTAATATGGGTATCAAAATGCTCCTCTTGATGACTAATATTTGTTTTTGATAGTTGTTGGGCAATCCAAAGATCATTTGGAGGATTTGAGTTGATTAAAAGCTTGTCCAAGTGCGATTTCGGTATTGAGGTAGGTTTGGCAAACCTTTTTGGGACTGAATTTGAGTTATTGGAGATGTTCATGTGATAATTGTATGATTTAGATTGATTTATGAGTTGATGGCATGATATGATAGAATTTTATTAAAAAGTGGTACCAATTACATTAAAAATTGAGTAAATGGTGATCCTATTGATAAACTAAGATAAAATCATGAGAATTGAGATAATTTTGGATATTATTATGATAAGGTGGGACTTGAGATGTTTTGCATAGTATTGTTATAATATAGGACTTGTGAGACTATTTTGGAAGTTAAGTGATAAATTAAGGACATTTTTGATATATTAGAGGCTTATGAGACTATCTTGGGGACTTATGGAGTTCGACTTCTTTGACAGTTAGATTTATAAAAGATAGGGTGACGATAAGAGACTTGTTGATGGTATTGTGGTATTAGTTGATATACTTGACCTAGCATTGATGAGGTTATGGCTACAATATCCAGTTATCGTTATATACATTGCTATCACAGCTTATCCCTGAGTTGTTGCATTGGTATGCATATTTCTTATATTTAAATTGTTTCATTGGTATGCACTTCGCTTCATACTTATATTGTGGCATTGACATGCATATTTCATAATTATGTTATTACATTGGTATGCACATATTATATACCCCATCATTGCATTGGTATGCACATATCTTATACTTAAGTTGTTGGATTAGTATGCACATGTTATATGCTCTATTGCTGCATTGATACGCACACAACTTCAAACTTATATTGTGGCATTGGCATGCACATTTCATACCTTACTGTGACATTTGCCTGCACATAATTTTTATTATATCTGCATTTCTTGAGGCTTGTGATGCTTCGAGACACTCCCTCTTGAGGTCTACGAAACCTCGAGGTATTTTATCTTAAGGCCTGCGACGTATTGAGATATTTTAGTATATGACCTGATTAGCCCTTAGGTTTTTTCTAATAGCTCATCTAGACAGATATGTACCCTGACCTTACGATGGCCATGATTATGTACATGGCCCACAATGCCCCTGGGTTCTATATTGTAGCTTCGTCTTGATAGATATGTATATCGACCCCGTGACATTCAATATTTTCACTTTATGCATGGCCTGCAATGCCATTGCATTTATGTATAGAATTGCATATATACATAGCATTACACTTATGCATAGCATTGTATTGCATTATTGATTTGGTTTACCATCTGTACTAATTATTATTTATGTCCATATTGTATTGTGTACTAACCTTGTTGATGCAAGTGATAGGATTCTTCGTTATTACATACTTACTTCGATTTCTCTTACCCAGTCGGTTGAACCCACTAGGTATATTTTGGTGTACTCATCCCTACTTTGTTTCCTTTCTGCAGATCGTGCACAGGGTTCAGGATAGGGTAGTTGACCATTCCATTTGAGTGTTATCGTTATCTTCAAGATCTTAACGGTGAGGCTCAAACTTTGAGTCACCATGGATCTTTGAGCCCTTTGTTTATTTTTTTCTCTTTGACTATGTACTAAATATTATGAGATAGTCTTGTATTTTCTTTCGAGACAGTTGTATTTACCTTCTGTACTATTTAGATATTCTTGTACTCATGACTCCAGGTTTTGGGATATTTGATATTGTATTGTTTTGGTTTCTGCTTTATTTTATTTTTCCTATTCATGATCCATTTTGGGTCTTGACAAGTTTGGTATTAGAGCTCTAGGTTTGTTGGGCTCATGAGTAAAGAGCAGGGTGTCCAGTAGAGTTTGTGAATTAGTGTTTATACGTCAACACTCATTTTTGGAAGGCTACGGGATACTTGATAGGAAAAATCTCTTTATTGATTCTATTCATGTATTTATTCATATCAACCTGTTTGGAAGTATCTAATCTACTCCTTTTGTGTAGATCCCGATTACGAGATCTCGATGATCAATGGGAGATCCCGAGTCGTCTAATGTGTCTCTCACTCATGGTCAAGGCAGAGTTTGGGATAGGTCCAGGGGCCGAGGACTTGCTAGAGGGGCAGCTCCGTCTAGGGGATACACCCGATCGACTTCTTCAAAGCCTATTATTGATACAGAGAGGCCTACAAATCCTATTCCTCCACCTTCAGCTCCAGCCCTAGAACCCTCAATTCAGGAGTTTCTTTTGAGACTATTGGCTAGATTGTAGGGAGCAACTCTAGCCGCAACTACTATTGATGTGCTAGTTTCTACAACACCAGTTGGACCTCCTACAACTTCAGTGGACTTGTCATGTGGAACCCCCCAGATTGGGTTGGATTACAACCGCATGTGTGAGATTATTGAATATTACAGACAAGATGGTGGGAAGAGATTCCGATAGCATAGTTAGTTTAGTATACCCCCACCCTGAGGCAGAGAATTTTAGGGACAACCATCTTAGTGGTATGAGCGCAAGAATTATTATGGTTATGGTGAGGTGATACATTTGGCTAGATAATATTTGTATCATGCACCTCCCACTTGGTCATCTAAGAGGTAGGAGACCAGGGCTTGTTATCATTATGATGGGATTGGACACTTGGCTCATCGTTATCCTCACCGTGTACCTCCTACTTAAACTTTAAATTCTCAGCCAGCTAGTCCAACTCCAATATTGGTACCTAAGGACTCACCTCAGACTATGAGAGGTGGTGCCACAAGAGGTCATGGTATATGAAAGGTGGTGCCCATGGAGGTCCACAGGTTAGTAGTGGTTGTAGAGTTTGTTATGCTGATCCAGATAGAGTCAAGGTAGAGGTTTCTGATGTAGTTATCATAGGTATGGTTCTAGTTTGCTACTGTTCAACTTCAGTTTTATTTGATCTATGCCCTACTTATTCTTATGTGTCAGCTTATTGTAATTCAGATATTGATATTATATACAAGTTGCTTGCTGAGCATATCTGTGTTGCTACCTTGGTAGGTGAATCTTTAGTGGTAAATTGGGTACATCAGGGCTATATTGTGACTTTTATTGGGAAAGATATTGTTGTTGATTTAATATTTTTAGATATGGTTAATTTCGATGTGATATTGCACATGGATTGGTTGTCATCTTATCATGCTATTAATGACTGTCATGCAAAGACCGTGACCTTATCTTGCCTTGACTTTCCTTAGTTAATGTGGATTGGAGCACCTAGCTCCTATCCTAAGGGTGTTATTTCTTATATGCATGCTTATTGATTGATAGGGAAAAGGTGTTTGGCATATTTAGCTCATGTTTGGGCCATTTCTCAGGAGCCTCTATTATTGGAGACTACCAGGGTTGCTAATGAGTTTATGGATGTATTTTTGACTGGTTTACATGGTGTTCCCCCAGATTGGGATATTGACTTTGCAATTGATTTTGAGCTGGGCATTAACTCCATATCTATTGCTCATTATCAAATGGCTCTTGCTGAATTAAAAGAGTACAAGGAACAATTGGAAGATTTGTTGAAGAAAGGATTTATTCGTCCGAGTGTATTTACCTAGGGTGCTACTGTATTATTTCTCCCATTTTTGAACTTCCAAGATTTTTGGGGAGATTTTGAAGAAAGGGTTTCAAAGATTTTCATTGGGTAAGCATTTCTAACATTAAACTAATCATTTTCCATGAGTTTTATCTTAATTTTACCTTTGATTTCATGAATTTACACACCCAAAATTGGGGATTTTTAGATTATGCTTTCCAAACTTTAAATGTTGATTTCTCAACCAATTTAAGGTTGATATTAGTGGAATTTTCACCCACATACTCCATTGTTTTGCATAGAACATAATTTTAAAGTCAATTTCCAGATTTGAGACTTTTGAATTTTAGCCCTAATTTTGATCTTTTTTCCCCTAAGCCTAAACCATACCAATATGGGTATCAAAATGCTCCTCTTGATGAGTAGTATATGATTTTGATAGTTGTGGGGCAATCTAGAGATCATATGGAGGATTTGAGTTGATTGAAAGCTTGTCCGAGTGTGGTTTCAACATTGAGGTAGTTTCGACTTACCTTTTTAGGGAATGGATTTGAGTTATTAGACATGTTCATGTGACAATTGTAACATTGAGATTGATTTATGAGTTGATGGAAGATATGATAGAATATGATAGAAAAGTGATACCGATTACACTGAAAATTGAGTAAATGGCGATCCTATTGATAAACTAAGATAAAATCATGAGAATTGAGATAATTTTGGATATCATTATGATAAGGTTGGACTTGATATGTTTTGGATAGTATTGTTATAATATGACACTTGTGAGACTATTTCGGAAGTCGAGTGGTAAATTGAGGACATGTTTGATATATTAGAGGCTTATGAGACTATCTTGGGGACTTGTGGAGTTTGACTTCTTTGATAGTTGGATTTATAAAGGATAGGGTGATGATAAGAGACTTGTTGATGGTATAATGGTATTAGTTGATATACTTGACCTAGTATTTATGAGGTTATGGCTACAATATCCAATTATCGTTATATACATTTCTACCACAACTTATCCCTGAGTTGTTGCACTAGTATGCACATTTCTTATATTTAAATTGTTGCATTGGTATTCACCCCACTTCATACTTATATTGTGACATTGACATGCACATTTCATAATTATACAGTTGCATTTGTATGCACATATTATATATTCCATATTTGCATTGGTATGCACATATCTTATACTTGAGTTGTTGCATTATTATGCACATGTTATATTTTCCATTGTTGCATTGATACACACACAACTTCAAACTTATATTGTGGGATTGGCATGCATATTTCATACTCTTACTGTGGCATTCGCATGCACATAATTTATATCATATCTTCATTTCTTGAGGCTTACGATGCCTTGAGACACTCCCTCTTGAGGTCCGCGATGCCTTGAGGTATTTCATCTTAAGGCGTATGATGTCTTGAGATATTTTGGTACATGGACTGATTAGCCCTCGAGTTCGGTCTTATAGCTCAGCTTTACAGATGTATACCCCAACCCTACGACGATCGTGATTATGTGTACTTGGCCCACAACGCCCTTTGGTTCTATCTTGTAGCTTTATCTCGATATATCTGTATATCGGCCCCGCGACGATCGACATTTCACTTCATACATGGCTTGCGACGCTATTACATTTATGTATAGCATTGCATTTTTTCTAAGAATAGCATTGAATTATTGATTTGGTTTATCATCTTTAATTATTATTATTCCTGACTATATATTATTATGTACTAACCCTGTTGATGCAAGTGATAAGATTCTATTACATACTTGCCTCGATTTCCCTTACCCAGTCGGTTGAACCTACTAGGTACATTTCAATGTACTCACCCTTACTTTGTTTCCTCCCTGAAGATCGTGCACAGGATTCAGGACAGGTAGTTGATCATTCCATCTGAGTGTTATCGTTATCATCTAGATCTCAGCGGTGAGGCATAGACTTTGAGTCGTAATGGATCTTTGACCCATCTGTTTAATTCTTTTCTCTCTGACTCTGTACTAAATATTATGAGACAGTCTTGTATTTTCTTTCGAGACTATTGTATTTAGCTTCCATATTATTTAGATGCTCTTGTACTCATGACTCCAAGTTTTGGGATATTTAATATTGTGCTGTGTTGGTTTTCGCTTTGTTTCATTTTATTATTTGTGATCCATTTTGGGTCATGACACTTGCCTATCTATTTGAGGATGAAATATGGTACTTCGCTTCACCTTCGTTCCCAGACCCATTTGGAAAAACCTCCAAAAATGAGTAGTGAATTGAGCATAACAATTTGATATTATAGACAATGCACCCCATGCAACCTTACCAATTCTTGATTATAGACTCTAGCATAATCTTCGGCACCATAAAAAGTATTTACCAGCCAAAAGTAGGTTGTTTTTGTCATTTTATAAACAACTACACATATTGAGTAAACTTCTTCCTAGTCTTTGGAAAACCCGTGATGAAGTCCATATTCACCTCCCCCCATTTGCAAGTAGGTATCTCAATGTCTTGGGAGACACCACCCGATCTTTGGTATTCTACCTTTACTTGTTGACAATTTAAACACCTCATCACATATTTTGCTATGTCTTTCTTCATGTCATTCCACCAATATTGTAACAACCCAACTCGCTAGTGATATTGTCCGCTTTTGGTCTAGGCCCCCACGACTTTAAAATACGTCGCTAGTAGGTTAGACTTGCTTACTTATATACCAAACATATTCCTGTGTTTTTCTAATGTGGAACTTCTCATCTTAAGATGAGTTGTTACATACACTCCCTCTATGGAATTAGCGTCCTCGCTGAGGTTTGCCCCATCATATGGGATTCGCTTAGACTCAGCATTGAGGTTTGCCATGCTTCATCGAGATTTGCCTAAACGTAGTTGAACTCTAGCTCACTTCGACAAGGCTGACATAGGAGTGGCTCTGATACCACTGTAATGGCACAACCCACTAGTGATATTGTAACCATTGGGCCTAGGCCCTCACGACTTTAAAACGTGTCACTCGTAGGTAAGACTTGTTTACTTATATACGCAACATCTTTCCTGTGGTTTGCCGATGTGGACTTCTCATCTCAAAATAGGTTGTTACAAATACACTTTTAGATCCTGAATGAATAGAATACTTAAGAGTTATGAGCCTTATCAAGTATCTTTTACCTTAGACCATCTACATTAGGGATACACAAACCACCCTTGGTAAAGAAGCACTCTATCTCCCCCTTGAAAGAAAACCTCTACCTTCTCATCAACCACCGACATATTGAATTCAACTAAAGTAGGATCCATGCTTTGTTTTGCTTTAACCTCCACTATCAAAGAGGATTCCACCCCATTTTGTGCTAATACACCACTATTGTTTAAGCCGTATATCCTCACACCCAAATAAGCAAACAATGCTCTTCTTTAACTAACTTTGTCATTCCATTCTCAACATGAACAACACTGCCCATAGACACTCTACTTAATGCATAGGCCACAACATTAGCCTTTCTGGGATGATACATCACACTCATATCATAGTTCGTTAAAATCTCCAACCACCTCTTTTTCCTTTGGTTCAAATCCTTTTGGCTAAACACATTACAAACTCTTGTGATCGATGAATATATAAATGTGCACCCTATAGAGATAATGTTGTCAAATTATTCATGCAAATACAATGGCAATAACTCAAGATCATGAGTAGGATAATTCCTTTCATGTACTTTCAATTGCCTTGAGGCATAGGCAATGACTTTCAGATGTTGAATCAAAACACATCCCAAGCCTATATGTGAGGCGTTAGAATACAAAACAAAACCATCCAAACCGTCAGGCAATATCGAAATAGGAGACAAAGTAAGATGATGTTTCATCATTTGGAAACTTTTCTCGCATTCGTCGGACCACTGAAATTTCACTTTTTTTTGGGTTAACTTAGTCAAAGGAGAGGGAATGGAAGAAAATCCTACAACAAACCTTTTATAATATATGGTCAAACCCAAAAAGCTCCTAATATCGGAAGGAGACAATGGTCTAGGACAATTCTTCACCACCTCCGTCTTCTTTGGATCAACTTTAATTCCATCACCCAAAATAATATGGCCAAGAAAACCCACCTCCCTTAGAAATAACTCATACTTACTAAACTTGGAAGAAAGTTGCCTATCCCTGAATGTTTGTAATACAATCTGCAAATGGTCCTCATGATCCTTTTCATCCCGTGAATAAACTAATACATTATCTATGAACACAACCATAAACATATCCAAATACAATTTGAAGATCCTATTCATCGAATCCATGAAAGTAGCGGGGGCATTTGTTAGTCCAAATAACATAACCAAGAATTCAAAATGACCATATCAATTTCATAATTCCATCTTTGAAATTTCATCCTCCTTCACCCTCAATTGGTGATACTCGAGCTGTTGATCAATCTTAGAAAAATAGTTTGCACCTTATAGTTGGTCAAATATGCTATCAATCCTCTATAGTGGATACTTATTTTTGATAGTCACTTTGTTCAATACTTGATAATCCTCACACATCTGAAGTGAACCATCCTTCTTCCTTAGTATATGGGAGCACCCTATGGAGACCCACTAGGCCTTATGAACCCTTTATCAGGAATATCCCTTAATTTTCCCTTTAATTCTTTCAACTTTGCCGAGGCCATTCAATATGGAAGTATAGAAATAGGTTGAGTGTCGAGTGAAAGATCAATGCCAAAGTCAATTTTTCTTCTGGGAGGAATACTGGGTAATTCATTAGAATAGACATCAGGGAACTCATTAACTATAGGAGCCAAATCAAGGATAGGAACTTTGGACTCAACATCTATGACCTATACAACATGATATATGCACCCTTCGAAAATCATTTTTGTAGCCATTACATAAGAGACAAATTTACCCTTGAACACCGAATTGGTTCCCTTCCACCCATGGATGGACTCATTAGGAACTTGGAATGTGAATCTATGGGTTCTACAATCAATAGAAGCATAATATACATGAAACTAATCCATACCAAGAATAACATCAAAATTGGTCATATCAAGTTCAACAAGATCACATGGAAAAACTCAATGCAAGATCGACATGGGATAATTTCTATAAACTTCTTGGCTAGGATCGACCCACCAATAATAGTAATAACCAAATAAGACTCTAATAAGACTTAATGAGACATATCTAACTAGGTTAACTCAAAAGAAAGTAAAGTTCACGTGGATGGATGAGTGTGAGAAGAGTTTCCAAACCTTGAAGGATCAATTGAATTTGGCCCCAATCATGACCTTGCTGGAGGGAATTGAGAGACTGTGGTGTATTGTGATGCATCATGGGTTGGTTTGTGTTATTTGTTGATGCAAAATGGGAAGGTGATTGCCTATGCTTCCATTCTATTAATGGTGCATGAAAAGAACTATCCAACACATGATTTTGAACTAGCGGCCATGTTTTTTCACTGAACATATGACATCATTACTTGTATAGGGTTCATGCTAATTTCCTTATCTATCAAAAGAGTTTTCAACATGTGTTCACTCAAAGGGATCTCAACCTAAGGCAAAGGAGATGGCTAGAACTTCTCAAGGATTATGACATGGGTGTGAAATATCATCCAGGTAAGGCTAACATGGTAGCTGACACACTTTTTAGAGTGGCTATGGATAGTGTGTCACACCTTGAAGATGATGGAAAAAGGGAGTTGGCAAAAGAAGTACATCGGTTGATTAGGTTGGTAGTGAGATTGAGCGATGCCGGTAATCGCAGTATGATATTATTGAATGGCTCTACATCTTCATTGAATGAGGATGTAAAGTCTAAGCAATATCATGATTCTGCCTTGGTTGAATTAAATTTCTTGGTTAAGGAAGGAAAGATAGACATCTTCTCACAAGGAGGAGATAGGGTACTTCATTACCAAGTAAGGTTGTGTGTACCGAATGTTGATAGATTAAGAAAAGTTTGATATTTTGCAAGAGGCTCAAAATTCCTTCTATTTCATTCATCCCAATTCCACTAACCTTGAGGGAGGTTTATTAGTGGAACAGAATGAAGAGGTATACAACAAAGTTGGTGTCTGAATGCTCTAATTGCCAATGAGTTAAGGTTGAACATCAAAGACCGAGTGACTTAGCCCAAGACATTAAAATTCTAACTTGGAAGTGGAAAGAGATCAATATGAACTTTGTAGTTGGTTTTCCTAAGATCAAGAGGTATTTTTACTTTATGTGGGTGGTAGTGGATAGAATGATGAAGGCGACTCATTTCTTATTGGCCAAGAGTTGGTAATGCAAGAGGCTCACAACTCCTCCTATTCTATTCACCCCAACACTAAAACGATGTACAGAGACTTGAGGGAGATCTATTAGTGGAATGAGATGAAAAAGAATATTGCCCAATTCATGTTCGAATGTTCCAATTGCCAACAAGTTAAGTTTGAACATCAAAGGCTGAGTGGCCTAGCACAAGACATTGACATTCCTACTTGGAAGTGGGAAGAGGTCAATATGGATTTTTTTTGTAGGGTTGCCAATGACTAAGAGCATTTTGATTTCATATGGGTGATAGTAGATCGTATGAATAAGTCAACTCACTTCTTGATAGTAAAGACTACCGTTAGTGTCAAAGATTGCTCATTTGTATATTCAAGAGTTAGTGAGGTTTCATGGGATTCCATTGTCCATCATATCGGATCATGGTGTCCAATTCACCTCACACTTTTGGAAGTCTATCAAAAAGGGACTCAATACAAAGGTGAAGTTAAGTACCACTTTTCATCCCCAAACCGATGAGCAAGTCGAGAGGACTATTCAAACATTGGAGGACATGTTGAGAGCTTGTGTGTTGGATTTTAAGGGAAGTTGGGATGAACATTTTCCACTTATCAAATTTACCTACAACAAATAGCTTTCCTTCAAGTATTGGGATTGCACCATTTGAAGCATTGTATGATAGACGGTGTAGATCGCCCATTGGGTGGTTTCAAGTTAGTGAGGTGGCATTAATGGGACCAGCCTTAGTAACGAATTCAATGGAGAAAATTAAAAGCGTAAGGGAGATGTTACAAATGGATCAAAGTCGCTAAAAGTCCTATTCCAATGTTAGGAGAAGGGACCTTGAATTCTAAGTAGGTGATTGGGTCTACTTGAAGGTGTCTCTGATGAAAAGTGTGATCCAATTTGGTAAGAAGGGAAAGTTGAGCCCTAGGTATGTAGAGCCTTACCAAGTGGTGAGAAGAGTGGGAAGGGTGGCATTTGAGTTTGATCTACCCAATGCGATGGATTTTATTCATCCAGTTTTCCATGTGTCGATGTTGAGGAAGTTCAAAGGTGATACAAACTCCATAGTTCCTTTGTGTGCTGTGAACATTGAAGAGGATTTGAGTTATGAAGAGGCACCGGTTGAAATCCTTGATTTGCATGTGAAAACGCTAAGGGACATGGAAGTTGCATCCATCAAAGTGCTTTAGAGAAATCAACAAGTTGAAGGTGCTGCATGGGAAGCAGAAACAGATATGATGAAGTGTTACCCGTATCTATTCCACTTATCTAAAGCCTAAGGTATTAAAAAATTCTTCCTAAAACCTCTAATCCCTTGCATTTTAGTTTTACATGATGCGTGCAGTTATTTCTACCTTTATGAATAGTTTGAAAGTAGATTTTGAAAATTTTATAAAATGATGTTTAGTTGCATTTTTGCATGCATGCTAGGTTATTAGCAGATGAATTTTTCTTAAAAGCCTGCCTTTAAGTACATTCGGGGACGAATGTTCCCAAGTGAGAGATATTATAACGACCCCCAATTTAGGAGCCTAAGAGTGCAAAAAGAGTTGAATTAAAATGACGTGAAGTCAATTTCTACGGGGGTGACTCATAACCCATAAGTGTTTCCATTATACATGAACTTCTGGAAAGGGAAAAAGCTTCCAAGTGAGGGGTAACCCACTAACCCAACGATGGACAGTGAAAAGGATTTTGGTTTGTAGATAGGGTCGTATATGGGACTATCAGACAAGAAGGAAATTTGGAGTTTCTGGAAAGTGATCTACGAGTTTACAACACGGCCCGTGAAATTGTATACAACCCGTAGAATCGCTTCGTGGATAGGGTCAAAGAAAATAAGAAAAATGGCTAAGTGTGAAAAGACTCTACGAGTCAACCCACGAGTCGTAGATCAAGGGATGACCCATATGATGGTTTCGTGGTTTAGAATTCAACCTATCAGTTTTAGGAATTTTGGAAAAGTTAACAGCACGAGAAGGACCTACAGTCCATGGTTTGAACCAAGGCTCGTAAACGGGCTTTCATAGGATCAAATTTGACACTTTTAGTGAGGGGCAGTTTTGTTAATTCCTCAATTTCTATTCCTAAACCACGCCATTTTTGGGATCAAAAGGGCACTAAACCAGCCCTTAAAGCCCAAGGACCCTTATTCAATCCTTTATTCTTCCATTCTCAATTTTCTCTAAGGCAATACTCTCTCAAGAATAGGGCAAGGCAAGGCTAGGGTTTCAAAGTTCTTCACAATGGTTCCAACGTTTTTCTTCCAAAGTCTTCTAAGGTAAATGAGTTTGCTTTATGGGTATCCTTTCACCCACAAAGTCCTTATTCATGTATTTTACCTTTTCTTTAAGTTCCTCATGTTAATATGCATACTTATGATGATTTCATGATACTTTATGTTACTAAATGATATTAATGATATTAATGATGTTTTATGATATTTTAGTAAGTATATGCAAGTATAAGTTATTGATGAGGACTCTAATGACAAATTTTGTTGTTGACAAGATATGGGTTGTTTTGCATGCTTCCAAAAGAGAATTTTCTTATGATGTGCAACATCTCTCCCTTGTGAGAAAAACCTCTTTCCCTCCTTCACTAAGGCTTTAAAATAAACTATGGAGGGATCAAGGTCTTGCAAAAACCTTCTATAATATTCGGCTAGGCCCAAGAATCTCCCTATGTTAGTAGGGTTTGGAATACCACTCTCAATTGCTCCATATGTTTTTTGTCACCTCGGGAATACATTATAATGTCATCTATGAACACTACGATGATCTTATAAAGGTAGGGTTTGAACACTATATTCATGAGGTCCATAAATATAACCGCTGTATTGGTGAGACTAAATGACATCACCACAAACTCGAAGTGACCATATCTAGTCTGAAAAGTCATCTTAGGAATGTCACTTTCTCTTACTCTCAATTAGTGATACCTGGATCTCAAGCTAGCTTTAGGGAAGTGTATAGCCGATTATAATTGATCAAACAATTCATCAATCCTTGGAAGGGGATACTTGTTCTTGTTCGTGACCTTATTAAGTTTCCAGTAGTTGATGCACATATGGAGCAACCATCTTTTTGTCACGACCCGGAAAGGGGGCCTAGATGTGACATGGGAAAGAGGACCCGAAGACCCTCGATCAAGCCATAATAGCATCATTACACACATCATCGGTTCGGAAGAGCGGAAGCTAAACACATAGCATGTAAGTTCTAAGGAATTGGGGACTGAGGACTCAATCTATGGGGACAATATCGGGAATGGGACAAACATGCATACACTTAACACATAGTTATTCATCATACTCAACCTTCAAGCCAATATCATAACAAGAAGACATGATCATAAATCAAGAGGAATAGCATCATAATACATAGCCAAATATCCAACATACAAGTCAAATGTACAAGAGTATAGATTTGTCCAACAATGTCTCTACATAGATGAGCGGGGCCTCGAAATGTTTGAGGCTCACCCTCAAGACATAGAAAGTAAATACAATAACCAAAGTGGTAGATAGACGGTGGCTATTGCTCTTGAACAAAAGGGCTCACCACTAGAAAGTCTTCCACAAGATATCATGCGTCGCCCGGTAGAATGTAATAGTCACCCTCGGTCCCTACATGGTTAGAACATGTAGACAAGAATATAGGTTATCACAATTAAGCACTAAGTATGCGGGCATGTAATGCACATGACAAGTATAGTATGACCAAATAATATGAAAAGGGGACAAGTATACGAAAGGAATGCCTATTGCCAAGGAGTAGTATAACAATATGCTATGCTATGATGCATGAAATGCAATCCTATGATCATATTAGCAGGGATGTAACCTCAACCGACAACATGAGTGACCCGAACGAGCCACTATCCGGATCCAGTCTACGTGCCAAGTAGAACCCAAGACACCCTTAAATAAGGGATAGCATGACATGAAATCCCTATCCGGGGATTTATATACCCATGGTGGCACATGATTTGATGGAATAGGCGGGGCCTTGGAGATACCCCATTTTTCCACCTACTCCCTCGGTGCTAAGTGTCATCCCACAAGAATACTTACATATATATACATGCAACATTTGAAACAAGAGACTAAAATTCTTTCAAAATCATGCATCATTAGTCATGTCAAAACCATCATTCAAGAATCATATTTCATGCTTAGGCCATAGGCCAACAAGAGTTTCCAAAACACATGATGATCATTCCATGTCAATGCAACATAGTAGCTCATCTACTTGGGCTTGCAAGCAAGCATCAAGACATGTCAATATGGTGCAAGCACCCAATATGCTCAAAGAGCCATAGCAAGGGACTATGTGATCACAAGTCATAACATTACATGAACATGAGTTTCAATCAAGAGTTTCAATCAAGGGTTCCAATGGAAAAATAACAATGCACATGCCATGAATGAGATACAAGAACAAGGGTAATGGAATCAAGACTTTATTTCACAATTTGAGATATATTTCGTCATAAATCATGTAGAAATCCATGAATAAGTTATAATGCAAGTTATCCATGCTTAATTAAATCATGAAAAGGGACATGCAAGTTGATCAATAAGAGTTTCAATGGACATTCATGAATTCAAGCTTTAAATCATGTTTAAATCACCTAATAACTACAACACACAATTCCCAACACTAATCTACATCAATAATTGAAGAACCCATAACTTAATTGAAAGCTTAAAATTAAATTTAAAGAGTTAGGGTTCATAGGGTCTTCAAAGATGAAAGAGGATCGTTGAATCAAGTCCCACACACCTTAATTTAACCAACTAATTGCTAGGTCAAACTTGGTCAAGGTTGTCTTCCCCAAATTCTTCAATCTTTCTTCAATAGAGGCCAAGAGGGTTTTAGAATTTCCAAAGTGAGTGTAGGAGAGTTTGAATGGATGAATGAGAGTTTGGAGAATGATTTAGGGGTTTAAGAGACCTTAGGATACCTAAAAGGGACTTAGAGAAATGTTAAATCACGAAATTACCATTAATAAAATAGAATTTTTCACTAGACACAGGGTCACACGGCTGCGACAGTGCCGTGTACCTGTCACACGGTCCGTCCCATTGCACCATCAAAACCTTACTTAGCCAATTTTCCAACGCGAACTCTCGGAGGACTTTCTAGAACACTTGACGGACAATATTGACCGATAGTGTAGGGGTTGACGGTCTGTATCCCTGACCCGTGAGCCTAGCCTTAGCCAATTAGACCAACCATGGTATGGCCAAGCCTTTTCCCCACCTGACGGAATAGTTCACAGCTCGTGAAAGGGCTCATGGATCGTGTACTTGTCCGTGGACCATAACTTGTCTCATGGGGTGGTTCCTGTCCACCCCTAGCTCACTTGAACACCCCACGACACCCCACACGGACCGTGACAAGTTTCACGGTCCGTGGCCCTGTCCTTGGCCACTTTTCAGAGCCTATCTCCAATGTCTTCCGAATATCAAGCAGTCCCACTGTTTAGGCCATAATTTCCTCATCCGAACTCTGAATCGAGTGAAACTAGTTGCGTTTCAAAGCTAACTCAAAGAGATTCAATGTGATATATATTATCTCACAAGGGTTAACCTCCATCAAAAGTTATGTCTGTTCAAAGTACACTGCCCAAACGACCTCTCTAGGCCACCAACTGACCCGCTTTGCGTTCGACCACTTAAAGTCAGCCCATGACTATAAAAACTCAAACATGACCAGAAGTACATCATATAAGACCAACCATAAGGAGTTTTCAAAAAATTTTGGGTTGTTACACATTTTTCCGCACAAATAAAACTGGAGCACCGCATAGAGACTGGCTAGGTCTAATAAAACCCTTCTCCAACAAATATTTCAATTGATTCTTTAGCTCCTTCAACTCCGTGGGAGCCATTATATATGGAAGGATTAATATAAGTTGAGTATTGTGTAGGAGATATATGCCAAAGTCTATTTCCCTTTTGGGAGGAACACCCGGTAACTCATCTGAAAAGACATCGAGAAACTAATTTACAATAAGGACCGACTCTAGGGAAGGAACTTTAGAAGTGACATCTTTGACTCTTACTAAATGATACATTCACCATTTGAAATTCATCCTCTGAGCCTTTAGAAAAGAAATGAACCAACTCCTACGTGAAGAGTTACTTCCCTCCCATTCAATAATTGGCTTATTAGGGAATTATAACTTGACTCTACGGGTTCTACAATTAATGGAAGCATATGAGGCATAAAACCAATCCATCCCAAGAATTACATCAAATTCTACCATGGAAAGCTCAACTTAGTCATAAGAGACCATTTTATGCAAGATAGAGATGACACAATTTCTATAGACTCTTTAGGTAACAATAGACTCTCCTACGGGGTTACTTACTTCATAGGGCTCAATGAGGGATTCGGTACATGCATAAAATTTATTAGCAAGAAATGGGGTTATAAATGACAAATTTGCTCCCGGATCTAAAAGTACATATGCATTATAATAAAAAGCTCTCAACATACTGGTGACAACTGATGTTGCCTAAACTACACCTTCAAACTAAGGTTAAGCGGTCATTGTCAAAATATAGTACCTAACAAAGGTTAGAGATGAACCCACAGGTAATATGGTCTATACCTTGAGTAATTACAATCAATTTGGATTAATTAACCATCTTATCTCCCAAAAAGAGGGGTTTGTAAAATTGCAATAATAAACCTAAACTACAAAAATCAATTAAGTACAAGTGTTGTGAAATCAGTTGGAGAAGTAACTAGGGTATTGTGTTCCCTATGAACTCCTAACTTAGTTTCACCAGATAATTGTAACCTTTTCTATTCTGTAGTATATAAAACTGGTAAGTTATGTTTACCAAATCCTTTGATCTAGGCAAGAGTCAAATTTCACTACATGATTCGATCCATCCCCCCAATGTGACATTACTAACCCTTACCTTTTATTCCAGTACAACCACCTATTGATCCAGTTACATTGATTAGATGAGAGATATCACATCGAATCTTGTTAATTATCCACTTTTCCATTCATTACCACCTTGATAGTATAGTTTTTTTGGGACTGTAGGTTTTTTTGTGCTATTTTTAGGGTTTTACTGGTATAACATATGGGATGTAGAATCTTTTCTCTGTGTTGTCCTAACACGACACCAAGTGCAACCCCACTTGCATCACACATAATTTTGAAGGGATGAGACAAATCTGGAGCGAATATGATAGGTGTTGATATAAAATTTTGCTTCAACCCTTCAAATGCTTTCAGACATGCACCATGAAACAAGAACTTAGCATCCTTCTCAAGCAGCTTGCACAAAGGGTGTGCAATATTTGAGAAGTCTTTTATGAAGCACTTGTAGAAGCCTGCATGTCCTGGGAAGCTTCTCACCACTTTAACAGAGATAGGTGGAGAAAGTTTCTCAATCACCTCGACTTTGGCTCTATGAACCTCAATTCCTTTAATGGAGATTTTGTGTCCCAACACAATGCCTTCCTTCACCATGAAGTGAATTTTTTCCTAATTCAGAACAAGATGACATTATTTACATCTCCAAAGCACATCATGCAAATGTTTCAAGCAATCATTGAAAGAATTCCAACCACACTAAAGTCATCCATGAATGCCTCGATAGTGTATTCCACCATATTTGAAAACATGGACATCATTCATTTTTGGAATGTTGCTGGTGCATCACACAAGTCGAATGGCATCCACTAGAATACAAAGGTGCCATAGGGTAGCCTGAATAGCCATAAGAAAGCAGTGCCAACCTTTACATTCCAAGCAATCTAACATCTGGTCTATGAATGGCATAGGGAATTGATCTTTCTCTGTCGATGCATTGAGCTTGCGATAGTTCAACACATCTTTCAACCTGTGACTAGCCTCATAGGGAACAACGCATTGCTAGAATTTGGGACCATGGTGATACCTTCCTTCTTTGGAATGCACTGCACTGGACTTACCCATTCACTGTCAGCAATAGGACATATAACCCTTGCATCCAACTTCCTAATGATGTCTTTGCACACAATCTTTTGCATCGGTGGGTTGAGACACCTTTCATGTTCAATGCTTGGCTTATAGTCCTTGACCAGTTGAATATTATATGTGCACATGCCAGGTGGAATGCCAATGATGTCTGCAATTGTCCATCCAATAGCTTTTTTGAATCACTTGAGTATTGAGACTAGTGATTCCACCTACTCGTCATTAAGATTTGCAGCAACAATAACACGCAAAGTGTTTTAGTACCTATAAACACATACCTCAGATGGGCTGGGAAAGCCTTTCATTCCAATACTAGTGACTCCTCGATGGATGGTTTAGTAGGTGGTGATTCTTAATTCTTCAAGTCTAACTCAAGCTTCCTCGGATTCCTAGAAAAGACGGATGCTCCCATAGTTTTCACCATCTCGTCATAGTCTGGAATGTCATTACTCTCAAAGTTAATTAACACAACTTCTAGAGTTTTGACACTTAGACTTTCTTTAATTAACACCTCCAGTTTCACCACATTAATACTATTTATGATAGATATCACTTTCAGATCATTAGCTTCTTTCATATACTATCAAACATTAAATACCACCTCTTTAAAAACAAATCAAAACATGAGTTGACCTCACTCCTGTCCACCAGTGTTTGAAATCGACCTCAGAGTCCAGAATCACAAAGTCTGCAAGGAATATGAATTTTTCTACTTTGATAAGAACATCATACACTATCCCTTCATGCTTCTTGACTATCCTGTCAGCCACTAAAAACTGCATGCTTTTTGGAGTAGGGAATCCCAAACCTAACTTCTTGAACACTGTAAGAGGCATTAAATTGATGTTAGCACCTAAATCATATAATGCCTTTGCGAAGTGGGTATCTCCAATAGTACAGGGTTTGGTGAATTCTCCAGGATCTACTTTCTTCTGTACCAAGGACCTTGTTTCTATAACATTGCAATGTTGAAGCTCTTGCGAGATCTCTTTGCTCACCATTCTATTCTTTGTCACTAGGTCCTTCATGAATTTGGCATACCCAGGAACTTTCTCTAATACCTTGATGAGGGGAATATTGATAGTGAGTTGCCTCAACATGGAGATGAAATTTTGAAACTTGCCTTCCTCCTCCTTCTATTTGAGTCTCTGAGGCAAAGGTAATGAAGGCCTAGGTATGGTTTTCAACTACCTCGGTTTAACTACATCATTGCTTACCCCATTCCTAACCTTATCATCTTCAGTCTCAGCATCCTTAATCTGTACAATCTCCTCACAAACCTCAACATCATCTACCGACAATGGTAGGTCAATAGTCTACTTACCACCTCATGTAATCACTGCCCATCATTTTTCAAATTCTACACTGTGTTGCTTAACAATGTACCCTTGTAACGTTGGTTCAACTATGTGGATATCTGAATAAATGTTTGCATAAGCATCTTAATGGCCACAGAATGAGACTTGATCTTTTGAATAATTCTTTAAATATCAGTTTTAATCCCTTGTAGTGTCTCATCATGGGCATCAACCTTCTTCAACAACTTATCAAACATCTCCTCAGTGTGCAAACTACTAGCCCCAGAATAACGATTGTGTAGTGGAATATACACACTGCTTTGATACCCATCTGTCACGACCCGGATAGGGGGCCTAGATGTGACATGGTGAAAGAGGACGTAAAAGCCCTCGATCAAGCCATCATAGCATCATTACACTCATCATCGGTTCAGAAACGTCGAAGCTTAACATGTAGCACATAAGTTCTAGGGATTTGGGGCTTGGGACTCAAGCTATGGGGACAATACGGGAAAGGGATAGGCATGCTTGCATATAGCACATAGTCATACATAATTCATAACATTCAAACCATTATCATAACATGAGAACATAATAATGAGACAAGCTATATAACATCATATATAAGCAAGGATTCAACATACATGTCAAAACGTACAAGAGTAAAGATTTGTCCAAACATTCCTTTACATAGGTAAGCGGGGCCTCGACAAGCTTGAGGCTCACCCTCAAGATAATAGAAAGTAAATACATAAAATAAAGAGATAGATAGACGGTGGCTATTGCCCTTGAAAAAGAGGGCTCACCACTAGCAACTTCTTCAGTCAAGATATCAAACGTCGTCCGGGAGAATATAGATATCACCCTCGTCCCCGACATGGTTAGAACATATAGGAAAGAATATGGGTTAGCACAATTAAGCACTAAATATGCGGGCATGCAATGTACGTGAAAAGTATAACATGACCAAACAACATGACAAGGGGACAATATATGAAAGGATTGCACGTAGCCAAAGAGTAGTATAACAATATGCTA
>JBCEWC010004701.1:0-26638 GCA_038996855.1 Solanum aculeatissimum
CTCATGTGCATATGCATTTGCATTCCCGCATACTTAGTACTTAATTGTGCTAACCCATATTTCTATCTACATGTTCTAACCATATAGGTGCCGGTGATTACTTCTACTTTGCACCAAACGATGTCTGATAATTCTTGAAGACTTGCAATAGTGGTGAGCCCTTTTGTTCAAGGGCAATAGCCATTTTCATTCTATGTTATTATGTTGTTCATTTCTATTTATGTATTGAGGGTGATCCTCAAATTATATCGAGGCCCCGTTTCATCTATGTAGAGGCTTATGGAAAAACTCTAAACTCTTATACTCTGACTTGAATGTTGAATGTTATGTTGATGAAAGCTTCATATATTAGACTTAATTATGAGTATTGTGATCTATTTTTCTTATGACATGAATGTTGGGGATTCGAATTACTATGTGCTTATGTGGTAAATCCCATAATCCCGGTGTGCCTTATATTTGAATTCCCCTTTCCCGTTCCCTTAGAGATTATTGTTATGTGTTATATGAACTCATGTTTATCCCATTCCCAGAAATGTCCCCATAGCTTAAACCCCAAGTCCTGAATCACTTAGGATTTATATGTTATGTGTTTATTTTTCCGTGCGTTCGAACTGATGATGAGTGTAATGATGCTATGATGGCTTGATCGAGGGCTTTCAGGTCTTTCTTTACCAGGTCACATCTAGGCCCCCTATCTGGGTCGTGACAGAAATGGTATCAGAGCCATAGGTTTATAAATGATCCTCGGAGTCCAACATGCCGCGTTAAGTAGAGTCTTATTCATGGGCATGTTATGAACCATGCCTATGAGTGAGGGGCTATGATGACGCTTTAAGAAATTCCTCATTTCACTTCTTTCTTATGTCGTGCGTTGAGACCTTACGATGTTTCTTCTAAAACCTTGGTATGGTTGTCGCTCTTTCAGAAAATACCTCCCAGAAGAGTTCCTTTTCCCCGTCAGGCTCCAGAGGTTGAGAAGATGGACCCTCGGGCACCGGTTGAGGAATAGGTGTCCCATGCAAAGTTCAGGAATGTTATCTCCATGTTGGCACAGGTTGTGACCAACCAAGATCATACGGCCTACCCGGTCAATATCACTACTCCGGCCTCAAGGTTAAGGACTTCACTCGTATAAACCCTCCAGAGTTTTATGGTTCTAAGACCGATAAGGATGGTCAAGAGTTCATGGATGAGCTTACTATGGTGTTGTCAATCATGGGGATTAGTTCAGAGGAAAAGGCGAAGTTGACGGCCTACCAACTCAAGGATATTGCTCAAGTTTGGTATGGGAAATTACTTGTGGAGTGGGTGATGGATGTGAAAGTTGATTGGGAGGAGTATAAGATGGCGTTTCTTGATAGGTTCTTTCCACTTAAGCTTTGGGAAGCAAGGATGACCGAGTTTATCAACCTTTGACAAGGTAACATGACCGTGAGGGACTATGCGCTCAAGTTCACAAAGATCTCCAAGTATGCTCCTACACTTATTGCAGATTCCCGTACAAGGATGCACAAGTTCATCTCAGGTGTGTCAGATTTGGTGGTGAAAGAATGCCAGATGTCTATGCTTATTAAGGAGATGGATATCTCCCATCTCATGACCTATGCAGAACAAATTGAGGGAGAGAATCTTAAGGAAGTGAGAGTGTGTGAGCCTAAAAGGGCCCGATTTGATGGTGGGTTCTCAAACTCAAGGGATGGTGGTGATGGTTATAGCCGATTCCATCAAGGCCAAGTTTCGGGTATGAGAGTTGCAAATATTAAGGCACAAGTTGTGGGTGGTCCCCGAGTTCCTCCTTGTGGTAGGTGTGGGAAGAATAACGAGGGTGCATGTAGAAGAGCTCCGGGTGCTTTCTTTGGGTGTGGTAGCTCAAACCATAAAGTATATGATTTCCTAAGGAATGCGAAAAAGGATCAAGTGGCTAAGGTTGGTGGTGCTCCTAGAAACCACCGGTTCTATGCTCTTCATGGTCGCCAAGAGGTGGAGGGAGCTCCGGATTTCGACATGGGTATGTTGCGAACCTCAAAATTTGATGCATATGTTTTTACTTGATTTGGATGGAACTTAGCTTGTAGACTCCCTTGTTGGCTATTAGATTGATAGGTGTTCCAAAACCTTGAGGGTTGTATGATTGTGGTATAGTAAGTAGGATGAAACCGTAAGGAAGAGTTCATCATATGGTATAGGTTAAGGGTGTGAAGGGTTAGGCTTGAATCGGTTTCGGCGGTTAGTAAGTCCCGAGGGATTGTCTAGAGCTTGGTAAGGTGACATATAGGTTGAACTTGCCGTTGGATGTGCAGGAGCGATATCCTCACCATTCCCAACTCTACTCAAGCCTAAGACACTAGGTTCCATCTCTTATGGTCCTAATCGCTTGTTATCTTGAGTTTCATGACATTGCTTGCACGCATGAGCACGAAAATGATTTAAATGACGTTTTAACATGAGTTTTGAAAGACTTTTGATAAGATGCATAGTCTCTTGAGTTGTGGTTAAAATGTCTCTTGTATTGTGATAGACATCCTCAAGCCGTAGTTAGAGCACGTTCGAGGACGAATATTCCCAAGGGGGGGATAATGTAGCAGCCTGAAAATTTTCAACACTCCTTATGGTTGGTCTTTTATGATGTTATAGTGGTCCTGGTTAAAATTTGGTAGCCACGAGTTGAGTTTAAGTGGACGAACGTAAAATGGATCATTTTGGGGCATAGAGAGGTTGTTTGGACATGAGCTTCACAGAACCATAACTTTCGATGTGGGTTTAACCTATATATAAAATTGAATCTCTTTGAGTTAGCTTCGCAACGCAACAGGTTTCACTCAATTCGGAGTTCGGATGAGGGATTTATGGCCCAAATAGTGAGACTGCCTGAAATTCAGAAAATGTTGGAGATAGGCTCCTGAAAGTGGCTAAGGACAGGACCACAGTCCGTGAAACTGTTCACGGTTCGTGTGGGGTTCCGTGAGGTGGCCTAGAGAGCATGGAGTGGCCAGGACCCACCCCACAAACCAAGTAAAGGTCCATAGACCACCCCACGATCCGTGTGACCCCAAACGGACTGTTTGGTGGTCCGTCAAGTGGGGCAGTGTGTTTCCAAGGCTGTGGCCAGTCTAAGAGGCTAAGGCATGGACCATTGCAAGTTGACGGTCTGTGAGAGGTGGGACAAACCATCTGGTACTCTAGTGTGACCCTGCGTGCAGTATTTTTGTTTGCCTCATTAAAGGTTAAGTCGTAATTTGATTAATCCTTAGGCCCTTTTTAGACTTACTAAGGTATCCTAAACCCCTAAATCAATCCCCAAACCCTTATTCATCCATTAAAACCCTCCTACACTCTCTTTAGAAATTCTAAAACTCTCTTGGTCTCCATTGAAGAAAGCTTGTAGAATTAGGGGAAGAAGACCTTGACTAAGTTTGACCTTGAAAATTGTTGGTGAAATTGAGGTATCTGGGACTTGATTCAAGGATCCTCTTTAATCCTTGAAGACCCTATGAACACTAACCTTTTAAATTCAATTTTAGTTTTCAATTAAGTTATGGGTTTTACTATTATTGTGTAGATTAGTGTTGGGAATTGAGTGTTGTAGTACTTAGGTGATTTGAACATGATTTTTAATCTTGAATTCATGAATGTTTATTAAAACCCTTATTAATCAACTTGCATGTCCCCTTTCATGATTTAATTAAGCATGGGTAACTTGTATTATGGCTTATTCATGGATTTCTACATGATTTATGACGAAACATCTTTCAAATTGTGAAATAAAGTCTTGATTCCAATACCCATGTTTTAGTATCTCATTCATGGCATATGCATGGTTATTGTTCCTATGGAAACCTTAATGAAAACTCTTTGTCCCTATTGGACCCATGATGAAACTCTTAAAACTCATGATTTGAAACTATTGTTCCTTTGGAATCCATGATTTGAAAACCCTTGGGTTGTGATCACATAGTCCTTTGAAATGTTTTGAAAGTAAACCTTTCCAAAATAGGTATGGTTTCCCGTAAGGAAGGTGGTTTTGGAAAATGTTTTAAATGTGAATCTTTCCGAAATGGGTATGGTTTCCCGTAATGAAGGAGGTCTTGGCTCTTTGAGCATATTGGGTGCTTGCACCATATTGACATATCTTGATTGCTTGTTATAACAAGCCCATGTATATGGAGCTACTCTTTGCATGAAGAATGGCATGAAGGTTGATTTTGATCTTGGTCCCATGATGCATGATTTGAACTATGTTAAGCTCTTGTTAAGTATGCATGAAGTATTTGAAGGTTTGTTTGGTTTCTAAGTCCATGATGCATGATTTGAAAGTTTAAGTGTCAAGTTTTTGTTTCTAAGCATGCATGCATATATATATATATATATGGATAAGTATTCTTGTGGGATGATGTCTTAGTATCGAGAAGGATTGGAGTAGTAAATGGGCTATCCCTAAGGGTCCCACTCCTTCCTCGAAGCCATGATCCTACATGGGTTGCTACCAAAATGAATGTTGTTTCCCGTAAGGTATGCCTTGATACCGATATGGGTATTGTTTCCCGTAAGGTGTGATGTAGATTACCCTTGGCAAGTAATCTTCTCTTACCCAATGAAGGGTCGCATTTGGGCAGGTTCATGTTGTAGCTCACATGAATTTGTGATATCGGTTATGGTTCCATCCCCTACTTATATGTGGATTGTGGCATTCATGCATCATGACTCACATGGCATATTGTATATAATATATATATTATTACTTCCCATATTCATTCCTATATATGTGCCCTTGTCATGTAGATTGTCATAGGCTCATGTGCATATGCTTTTGCATTCCCGCATACTTAGTGCTTAATTGTGCTAACTCATATTTCTATCTACATGTTCTAACCTTGTAGGTTTTGGTGACGACTTCTACATTCCACCAAACGACGTGTGATCATTCTTGAAGACTTGCAATAGTGGTGACCCCTTTTGTTCAAGGGCAATAGCCATTTTCATTCTATCTAGTTTATGATGTTGTTCATTTACATTTATGTATTGAGGGTGATCTTCAAACTATATCGAGGTCCCATTTCATCTATGTAGAGGCTTATGGACAGACTCTAAACTCTTGTACTCCGACTTGAATGTTAAATGTTATATTGATGAAAGCTTTGTTTATTAGACTTAATTATGAGTATTGTGATCTATTATTCTTATGACATGAATGTTGGGGATTTGAATGACTATGTGCTTATGTGGTAAGTCCTATAGTCCCGGTGTGCCCCATAGTTGAATTCCCCTTTCCCGTTCCCTTAGATATTATTGTTATGTGTTATATGAACTCATGTTTATCCTATTCCCAGAAATGTCCCCATATCTTGAACCCCAAGTCCCGAATCCCTTAGGATTTATATGTTATTTGTTTATTTTTCCGCTCTTCCGAACCGATGATGAGTGTAATGATGCTATGATGGCTTGATCGAGGGATTTCGGGTCCTCTTTTGCCTGGGTCACATCTAGGCCCCCTATCCGGGTCGTGACATATACATATACTAGTTATTTACCTTCTATCCTGCATAAAACAATACATAGATTTTGGGTTGTTGATATCCATAAATGGCTATTATAGGTCTCCACTTAACGAGATGGTACAAAAAACATTGTTTAGTCTAATAATTGTTGAGAATATCAAAACAAATACGTTTTAATAACCTTCCTTTTGAGACAAGGGATCACTGAAAAGCCTCTCTGCCCTGCAATGATAGGGTAAGGTTTGTGTACATCCTAGTCTCCGGTCTCACTTGTGGGATTGCACTGGATATGTTTTTGTTTATCAAAACAAATATAGATACATGGAGTACTGGTTAAAAAAAATATATTGATACTCAAAGTAGTCAAATGTTCTAGAATAATCAAAATCTTATTGATAATGTAAATGCCTATGATTTAGAATTTTACGTTCAATGACTGACAACAAGGTGACATCACAGTTGATAGTTTCTAGAAGTTCTAGTACACCTCCTTTTGGTTGAACACACATTTATTTTTAAAGTTTTCACATTAGGTTGATATATTTCTTCATTAAACTATATTCCTCTTTTATCAAAATTTACTTCACTTTTTTCTCTGTATTGCATGATTAAGCATTTGTACCAATGTATTCAAGTAGTAATTACCAATCTTGAAGAGTATAATGGTTTAGAAGGCATAGCTATGGCTGATTGTAAAAGAATCTCAATCACTCATTATGGTTCTACTAAATTAATTACATCAAATAATGCTTTTAAACTTACCGATACTTTCTGTGCACCTTTTATCAAACAAAATATTCTCTCAGTATCAAATTTTGTCAAGATAATATGACCTTCATTGAATTTTTCCCATTTTCATTCTTTGTGAAGGACTTGAAAATGCATGCTCCGCTGGTATCCGGCCGAAATAGGAACAAACTCTATGATTAGCCCAATTTCACAGTTAATAATTCCACTGTTCAAGTTGCCACTACAATAGTTCCTCACCATGTTTGGCACAGTCGCCTTGCCCATCCCTATTCCAGAATCTTGAACTTTGTTTTGAATAAATTTTCTCTCCTTGTTACATGATCAAACAAGATTACTTTATGTAAATTCTTGTTGTTCAAATAAAGTTCAACGATTTCTATTTAATTGTTTGTCTCTAATTAGTACTGTTCCATTACAAATACGTTTTAGTGACTTATGGGATCCATAACATGTACTTTCCATTGATAAAATATGGTACTATTGTGTTTTTAATGATCTGTACATCAAATACATTTGGTTGTACACCCTTAATAATAAACATGAGGTTCGAGACATTTTTTCCAAGTTTCACCCCTTAGTAGAAAAATATTTTAACAAGAAAATTGTCTCTCTGTATACTATGGAGGAGGTGAATATAAAGGTCTTTCTTTGTATCTCCATTCAAATGGAATTGAATACCTTGTATCACCTCCTCATACAGCACAAAGAGTGGCCATACCAGAGCATCGTCATTGACACATTATTGAAACTACCAAAACTCTTTTACATGAGACTTGCCTTCAATTTTATTGGTCATTTTCTTGTCAACATGCAGTCTATCTTATTAATCAACGGCCTACAAAAGTTTTAATTAACACATCGACTTAAGAAAAATTATTCGGTGTCACCCCTAAATATGATTCCCTTAGAACTTTTTATTGTCTATGTTACCCATGGCTTAAGCCTTACACCACCCATAAACTTGAGTCTAAGTCCACTCCATGTGTTTATCTTGGCTTTCATTGATTCATTATGCCCATCAATGTTTTGATCGCATTCACTCTAAATTTTATATCTTGCGTTATGTAAAATTTATTGAAGATGTTATTCCCTTTCACACAATATTGTCCCATCTCCACAACAAGTCTTTTACACTCTTGTGGGTCATTGTTAACATCCCTGCTGACTCTCAAACTCAAACTCAAACTCTTTCCCCTGTTCTTTCTCAACTTCCCTCACCTGTTCCTTTTCGAGAGACTCCTACTAGTGACCGAGCTTGTGAGTCTGCCTCCTCCGGCTAGAATCATGTGAATCTCATGGATTCAGGTAACTCACTTTTTCAACTTTCTTCTCCCCCCAAATCCTTAAACCCTTCGCATAATCCATCCCCCAATCTTATCTCCTACCATCACAGAAACAAATCATCAATCTTGCCACCTGCCTCCATAACTTCTCCTGTACATCCAGTGAGCTTTACCCCACATCCTCCTCCAACTCGTTTTCTACCAACTCCTCTACCCCCACCTCCACCGCCAACTCGCCCAATAACCCGATCACAAAATAATATATTATGCCCCAAAAAACCATTCAATTACCTTTTCCAGATTCCTACCAATTTTACCCCTCGCACCTTAAAGTAGGCTCTCAAGCATCCAGAGTGGAGGTCTGCTTTGAAAGCTGAATTTGATGTATTAATTTAGAATCAAACTTAGGAATTAGTTCCTCCAAATTCTAATAAGCATGTTGTTGATTGTAAGTGGATGTACAGGTTAAAAAAAAGTTGACGGTTCAGTTGATAGGTACACAACTCGATTTGTTGCAAAAGTATTCACTTAGCGTCAAGGTCTTGATTATTACTGCACATTCAGTCTGGTTGTCAAGCCTACCACCATTCGTATTGTTCATTCACTTGAAGTTGGGTACAATTAGGTTTTACATCACTTGGATGTAAACAAAGCATTTTTACAAGGGACACTTGAAGAACAGGTTATCATGAAACAACCACCTGGATTTGAGAATGCATTTCATCCCACACATGTTTGTCGGTTGTATAAGGCTATTTATGGTCTGAAGCATGTGCCTCGCACCTGGTACAATGCACTAACATCCTATCTTTTCTATTTAGAATTTATTAAGTCTCACTCAAATCCATCTCTATTTGTTCGCCATGACTCTAGTGGTGTTTTATATCTTTTAGTCTATGTAGACAACATCATTGTTACTAGAAATAATTCTTCAGTGGTTATTCAGGTTATCTCAGATCTTCTTCATGACCTTCTTACGCAAGACTGTAAGGGTGTTTCCAAGCCCATGAGTTCTTCTCAAAGTCTTCTGCAAAATGATGGTACTCCATCTCATGATGCCATTGAGTACAAAAAAGTCAATGGAAAGTTGCAATACTTGTCCTTTACAAGGCCCGATGTTTCTTACTCAAGGAAGAAGTAGTCTCAATTTATGCATACCCCATCTGAAGCTCACTAGAAAACTATTAAACACCTCATTTGATATCTCAAAAGCACAACAAATTATGGCCTTTGAATCGCTCCAAGCACTAGTCTTAATCTCTCCGTGTTTTCTGATGTTGTGTAACGACCCAAAAATTTTTGAACTTCATAATGGTTGGTCTTGGATAGTTTTGGACTTGTCAACGTTGAATTTTTGTAGCCATGGTTGTATTTAAGTGGCTGGGTTTAAAATGGACCGTTTGGTGAGATTGTGTGGCCGATTAGGCAGTGTACTTTGAAAGTTCATAACTTTTTGTACGGGATGAGCTATGTGGTTTGAACTACATCAAATTGAATCTCTTTGAGTTATCTTCGTAACACAACTGGTTTCACTCAATTTGGAGTTTGGATGAGAAAGTTATGGCTAAAACAGTAAGACTGCCTGTAACTGGAAGGACGCTGGAAACAAGGTTCTGGAATTGGGTTAAGGACCGGACCACGGACCGTTTGGTGGTCCACGGCCCGTGTGAGTTACCGTGGGTTGATCCAGAGAGTACCTAGGGGTTGGGGTCCAGTCCATGGACCAAGGCAAGTCCCACGGACCACCGCACGATCTGTGAGGCACTTCATGGCCCGTGAGGGGTCCCGTGAAGTGGGGAAGAAACTTGGAAAGTTTTTGGGGCTGGACTCTAGGACATGTGTGGCTTCACGGACCAGTACATAATCTGTGCACGGCCACACGTTCTGTGAATACCTCCATGAAGTGTTCCAGAAAGTCCCCCGAGAGTTCGAGTAGAAGTCAAGGCTAAGTATGGCCTCACGGTCCAGTACACGGACCGTGTACCTTTTGACGGGCACTGTAGCCCTTTCATGTGATGCTATGTTTCAGTGACTAGTCCACTTCATTATTGGTACTTTCATAAATTGTCTTAATCCTATGACTCTTTTAACTTCCCTAAAGTCTCCTAAACCCCTAAATTCAAACCCTAATTCTATTTAACTTATAAAACACTCTTCGATCCTCTCTAAAATTTCTTGAAATCGTTTGATCTCCATTGTTGAAAACATGAAGAAAAATTAGGGAAGATCATCTTGCTTGCTAAATTCTTCAATTCTTGTGGTTAATCTCTAGGTATGTAGGTTTGATTCATGGATTCCCTTTCATCCATGAAGACCCAAGAACCGTACTCTTTAATTCATTATTTTAAGTTTCTTCAAGTTATGGGTTCTTCTAAATTTGACGTATTTCATTGCATTGGATTGTGGGCTGTAGAAATTAGGTGAATTAATGATTATTTAAATTTGAATTTTATGAATATCATGAAGAGTCTTGAAGGATCAAATTGCATGCCCCTTATTGGTTTAATTATGCATGGGTAAATTGTATTATGTTTTGATTATGGAAAATCTCATGATTTATGTTGAATTATCTCTTGAACTGTAAATTTAAAGTTTTAATTCCATTACCCATGCACTTATTCCTCATTCATCGCATATGCATTGAAGTTGGTTATGACAAAACTCTTGTTATGATATGATATGTTAAGGCTTGTGATCACATAGTCTCTTTGTTATGGGTCTTTGAGTATTTTGGCTGCTTGCATCACTTTGATATGTTTTGAAGGCTTGATATGATAAGCAATGTAGATGAGGTACTCTTATTACATTGTTATGGAAATTCTTTTTGGCTTTGAGCCTAAGTATGGATATGAATTTTATCATGTTTTGGTTTGGCTAATGATACATGGTTTTGAAAAGAATGTCAACTCTCCATTTTAAAAGCTTGCATGGATATATATATGTATTCCCGTGGGATAAGGCTTAGTATCGAGGGATGGGAGTCGGGATGTACTATCTCCAAGGGTACATACTCCTTTCCATCAAACCATGTGCCACGATGGGTTACCTCCCTAGATAGGTATTGACTTGTTATGTATCCCCTTGATGAAGGGTTGTCAAGATATCTACTTGGCAAGTAGTCCGGATCCGGGTTGTAGCTCGCTCGGGTCTCCTTCATTGTCGGTTGAGGTTACATCCCCGCTATAATATTAATCTAGGTTGCGTCTGATACGTCACGACAAAGCATATTGTTATATTCTTCTTTGGTTACGTACATTCCTTTCGTATCACTTGTCCCCTTGTCATGTTTTTTGGTCATACTATATTATCATATGCATTGCATGCCCACATACTTAGTGCATATTATATTCTAACCCATACTCTTTGTCTACATGTTCTAACCATGTAGGACCGGAGACAACTTCTATCTTCTACCAAACGACGTGTGATCATCTTGAAGACTATTGCTTGTGATGAGCCCTTTTTTTCAAGGGCAATAGCCACTTTCTATCTACCTAGTGTTGTTCTTACTTTTCATTACTTATGTATTTGAGGGTGATCCTCAAACTATGTCGAGGCCCCGCTTATCTTATGTAGAGGCTTTTTGGACAAACTAAACTCTTGTACGTTGGATTGTGTTGTTGGATATTATTACTATTGAGATATTATGATCTATGAGTTTTGGTTATGGAAATGGTATTGAATATGCTTATGACTTGAATGTTGGGATTGTTTGTTGATTATGTGCTTATGTGGAAATTCCCATAACCCCGGTGTGCCCCGATAACTTGAGTCCTACTTACCCGCCCCTTAGAAATAATTGTTACGTGCTATGTGATTCATGTTCATCCCATTCCCGGCAACATGCCCATAGCTTGAGTCCAAAGCCCCATTTCCCTTAGAATTATGTGATATGTGTTTACGTTTCTGCTTTTCTGAATTGATAATATGTGTGACGATGTTATGATGGCTGGATCGAAGACCTTCAAGTTCTCCTTCACCTTGTCACATCTAGGACCCTTATCCGGGTCGTGACAAAGATGGTATCAGATCCCTAGGTTTGTAATGATCCTCGGAGACTAATATTTCACGTCAATTAGAGTTTGTTCATGGGTGTGATGTGCGCCATGTCTATGAACATGAGGCTATGATGACGTTTTAGGAATTTGCCTCATTTTATTTCTTCCTTATGTCATGCCGTAAGTTGTTATGATAGTTCTTTCTAAACTCTTGGTATCCTTGTTGCTCTTTTAGAATAAGCCTCCTAGAAGAACTCCCCTTCCACGTCAAGATCCCAGAGTTGAGGAACAAGCTCTTCGGGCATCGGTAGAGGAGCAAGTGTCCCATGCTGAATTTAGGAATATGGTATCCATGTTGGACAAAGCAGTGGCCTACCAAGCCCATCCAGTGAATCCCTGAACATTGGTACTCCGACTTCAAGGGTGAGGGATTTCACCAGTATGAACCCTCCAGAGTTCTTTGGCTCTAAGGTTGATAAAGATGCTCAAGAATTCATTAATGAACTCACAAAGGTGTTGACTATCATGGGTGTGGGTTCGGAGGATAAAGCGGAGTTAGCCGCTTACCAACTTAAGGATGTGGCACAAGTGTGGTACAACCAATGGCTTGTCGAGAGAATGGTGGATGTTAAGGTTGGATGGGAAGAATTGAAGATGGCCATCCTTGATCGGTTCTTCCTTCTTGAGCTTAGAGATGTTAAGATGACCGAGTTCATAAATATCTGCTAGGGTAACATGACACTGAGAGATTATGCTCTTAAGTTCACTAAGTTTTCCAAATATGCTTCTATGCTTGTGTCTGATTCTCATGCAAGAATGCACAAGTTCAACTCGGGTGTCCGTGATTTGGTTGTGAAAGAATGCCGAATGACCATGCTTATTAGGGATATGGACATCTCGAGGCTCATGACTTATGCCAAACATATCGAGAGCAAAAAGTTAAAGAAGAGGAGGGTGTACGAAGCTAAGAGTGCCCAACTTGATGGTGGGTTGTCCAATGTCAAGAGTAGTGGTGGGTTTGGCCGTTTCCAACAAGTCCAAGGTTCTAACATGAGAGTAGCTAATCCTAAGGTGCCACCTCCTAAGGCACAAGTTGGGGGTGGTCCCCAGTTTTATCATTTTGGTCAATGTGGGGGAAACCATGCGGGTGAATGTAGAAGGGTCACGGGTGCTTGCTTTCGGTGTGGTAGCTTGGACCACAAGATTTCAAATTACCCAAAGAGTATGAAGAAGGACCAAGTTTCTCCCGGTGATCAAGGGAAACCAAAGGCCCTGATTGGTGGTGCTCCTAGGAATAACCAATTTTATGCTCTTCATGCCTGCCAAGACATGGAGGAAGCTCTGGACATCGTGACTGGTATGTTGAAAATTTTTAATTTTGATGCTTATGCATTACTTGATCTGGGTACAAATTTATCTTTTGTGACTCCCCAGTTGGTTGTTAAATTTGGTGTGAGTTCGGAAACCTTGAGGGAACTTTATTAGGTGTATACCCCTATGGGTGAGTCCATTGTTGCCCGGAAAGGGTATCGTGGTTGTCCCGTGTCAGTGTTGCATAAAGTGTTACCCGGTGACCTTGTAGAACTTGAAATGTATGATTTTGATGTCATTCTTGGGATGGATTGGTTCCATGCATCATATGACTCCATTGATTGTAGAACTAGGCAAGTCAAATTCTAAGTTCCTAAAGAACCCATGTTATGTTTTAGTGGAAGGGTAGTGTTTTCATGGTTAAGGGTCAGTTTATTTCTTACCTTAAATCCCGGAAGATGATTTCTAAAGGGTGCATCTATCATATTGTGTGGGTTAGAGATATGGAAGGTGACTCACCTAGGCTTGAATTGATTCCGGTGCTAATGAGTTTCCCTATGTGTTTCTCGAGGACTTGCCCGGTATTCCTCTTGATAGAGAAGTGGATTTTGGTATATACCTTCTTTTGGATACTCAACCTATTTTTATCCCTCCTTATCGTATGGCCTCGGCGGAGTTGAAGGAATTGAAATATCAATTGAATGATTTGTTAGGTAGGGGTTATATTAGACCAAGCATTTCACCTTGGGGTGCACCCGTGTTGTTTGTGAGAAAGAAGGATGGGTCTCTCCGGATGTGTCTTGATCATAGGCAATTGAACAAGGTGACCGTTAAGAATAGGTACCCGTTGCCTAGGATTGATGATTTGTTTGACCAACTTCAAGGAGCTACTCATTTCTCTAAGATAGATCTTCGTTCGGGTTATCACCAATTGAAGGTGAGGGAGTGTGATATTCCAAAAATAGCTTTTCGGACTCATTATGGTCATTTTGAATTTATGGTGATGTCATTTGGGTTGACAAATACTCCGGCGGTGTTTATGGATCTTATGAATCGCGTGTTCAAGCCGTTTCTTGATAATTTTATGGTGGTCTTCGTAGATGATATTTTGATCTACTCCCGTAGTGAACAAGAGAATATGGATCATTTGAGGTTGGTACTACGAACTTTGAGAGAAAAGCAATTGTATGCCAAATTTAGCAAGTGCAAGTTTTTGTTGGGAGAAGTTACCTTCCTTGGTCATGTGGTGTCCGGTGATGGCATCAAGGTTGATCCTAAGAAAACTGAAGCGGTGAGCGATTGACCTAGACCATTGACTCCTTCGGATATTAGATGTTTTCTTGGTTTGGCCGGCTATTATAGAACGTTTGTTGAATGGTTTTCATCTACAACATCTCCGTTGACCAAATTGACTCAAAAGAAGGCCAAGTTTGTGTGGACCAATGAATGTGAGAAGAGTTTGCAAACTTTGAAGGATCAACTTACATCGGCTCTAATTTTGACTTTACAAAATGTGTTAGATGGGTTTGTGGTTTATTGTGATGTATCGCGTATTGGTTTAGGTTGTGTGCTTATGCAACATGGTAAGGTGATAGCTTATGGCTCCCGACAGTTGAAGGTGCATGAACAAAATATCCTACCTATGATCTTGAGTTAGCGGCGGTAGTGTTTGCTTTGAAAATTTGGCGGCATTATTTGTATGGGGTTCATGTGGATGTCTTCGCCGATCATAAGAGCTTACAATATGTGTTCACTCAAAGGGACCTTAATTTGAGTCAAAGGAGATAGTTGGAACTTTTTAATGATTATGATATGAGTGTCCTTTATCACCCCGATAAGGCTAATATTGTAGCGAATGCTCTTAGTAGACTCTCTATGGGAAGTGTGACACGTGTGGGTGAGGGAAAGAAAGAGATAGTAAAGGATGTTCACCATTTGGCTAGGTTGGGGGTGAGGTTGGTTGAATTCGACAATGGAAAAATCCTTGTGCAAGGTGGATCCTAGTCTTCCCTTATAGTTGATGTTAAGGCTAAACAAGATTTGGATCCTTCCTTGGTAGAGTTGAAGAAGTTGGTTGCTAATGGGAAAATTGAAGTTTTCTCCCAAGGGGGAGATGGTGTGCTTCGGTACCAAGATCTTCTATATGTTCCGGATGTGGATGGCTTGAGGGAAATCATCATGAAAGAGGTTCACAATTAGCAATATTCTATCCATCTGGGATCTATCAAAATGCATCGAGATTTGAGAGAGTTGTATTGGTGGCATGGTATGAAGAAAGATATAACAAAGTTAATATTAGAGTGTCCTAATTGCCAACAAGTGAAAGTGGAACATCAAAGGCCCGGTAGTTTGACACAAGATATTGAAATTCCTACTTGGAAGTGGAAAGATGTGAATATGGACTTCTGTTTGGGTTACCTCGTACTCGAAGACAATTTGATTCTATATGGGTGGTCGTTGATAGGATGACCAAGTTGGCTCACTTCTTATCGGTTAGGACTACCTATAGTGTAGAGGAGTATGTTAAGGTGTTTATTCAGGAGTTGGTAAGATTGCATGGTATACCATGGTCTATCATATCAGATCATGGTACTCAATTTACTTCTCATTTTTAGAGGTCCTTCCAAAAGGAACTTGGTACTAAAGTCAAGTTGAGCACCGCATTTCATCCTCAAATCGATAGGCAAACCAAAAGGACAATTCAAACCTTGGAAGATATGCTAAGAGCTTGTGTATTGGATTTCAAAAGAAATTGGGATGACCATCTACCGCTCATCGAGTTTGCCTACAACAATAATTTTCATGCTAGTATTGGTATGGATCCATTTGAAGCTTTGTATGGTAGGAGATGTAGGTCTCCGGTTGGTTGGTTCAAAATAATTGAGGCGGCCTTGCTAGGCCTGGATTTGGTGTTGGAGGCTATCGAAAAGGTAAAATTGATTCAGGAAAGGTTGAAGAAGGCCTAAAGTTGCCAAAAGTCATATTCGAATGTTAGAAAGAGGGATGCTGAATTCCATGTTGGTGATTGGGTATATGTGAAAGTGTCTCCAATAAAAGGCATTATGCGTTTTGGCAACAAGGGCAAGTTGAGCTCCCGGTACGTTGGGCCTTATGAGATTGTGGAGCGGGTTGGTAATGTGGCTTATAGGTTGGATTTGCCTTTGGACATGAGCTCTATTCATATGGTTTTCCATGTATCTATGTTGAGGAAGTTGGTTGGTGACCCTAAGGCAATTGCACCTTTGGAGGGTGTGATGATTTAAGAAAACTTAACCTAGGAAGAGGTGCTGGTTGGAATTTTGGATAGACAAGTGAAGTGGCTTCTCAATAAGGAGGTAGCTTCGGTCAAAGTTCTTTGGAGGAACCAAGATGTGGAGAGCGCAATGTGGGAAGCGAAGTTGGAAATGATGGAGAGATATCCTTATCTCTTCCAATCTACTCAAGCCTAAGGTACTAGGTTCTATCCTTTATTTGTCCTAATTCTTTGCTTCTTGAGTCTCATAACATTGCATGTATACATGAGCACGAAAATGAATTAAATAATGTTTTGGCCTGAGTTTTGAAAGACTTTTGATACGATGCATGATCTTTTGAGTCATGGTTAAAATGTCTCTTATCTTGATTGATGTCCTCTAGCCGTAGTCTTAGCTCATTCGAGGATGAATGTTTCCGAGGAGGAGATGATGTAACAACCCAAAATTTTTTGAACTTTGTAATGATTGGTCTTGTATAGTGTTAGACTTGTCAAGGTTGAATTTGGTAGCCATGGTTGTATTTAAGTGACCAGATTTAAAACGGACCATTTGGTGAGATTGTGTGGCCGGTTAGGCAGTGTACTTTGAAATATCATAACTTTTTGTACAGGATAAACTTTATGGGCTTCTATATATTAATTTGAATCTCTTTGAATTATCTTCGCAATGCATCTAGTTTCACTAAATGCAAAGTTTCTATGAGAAAGTTATTGCCAAAATACTGTGAATGCCCGTAACTCGAAGGACGCTGGAAATAAGGTTCTCGAATTGGGCTATGGACCGGACCATGGACCATATAGTGGTCCACGGACCGTATGAGTGCACGTGGGTTGATCCACAGAGACTCTAGGGGTGGGGATCTAGTACAAGGACCAAGGCAATTCCCACCGACCACCCCACGATCCGTAAGACACTTCACGGCCCGTGAGGGGTCCCGTGAAGTAGGGAAAAAACTTGGCATGTTTTTGGGGCTGGAATCCGAGACAAGTGTGGTTCCACGGACAAGTACACGGTCCGGGTTCAGCTACACGGTCCGTGGGTCCCTCCGTGAAGTTTTCCAGAAAGTCCCCCAAGAGTTCAAGTAAAAAATGAGGCCAAGTGTGGCCTCATGGTCCAGTGCACGGAATGTGTACCTGTTGACAGGAACTGTAGCCCTTCCATTTGACGCTGTGTTTCAGTGATTAGTCCACTTCATTAATGGTAATTTCATAAATTGGCTTAATCCTATGACTCTTTTAACTTCCCTAAAGTCTCCTAAACCCCTAAATTCAACCCCTAATCATATTTCACTCATCAAAACACTCTTCGATCCTCTCTAAAATTTCTTGAAATCCTTTGACCTCCATTGTTGAAAGCTTGAAGAAAAATTGGGGAAGATCTTCTTGCTAGCTAAATTCTTCAATTCTTGTGGTTAATCTCTAGGTATATGGGTTTGATTCATGGATTCCTTTTTATCCATGAAGAGCCAACAATCGTACTCTTTAATTCATAATTTTAAGTTTCTATAAGTTATGGGTTCTTCTAATTTTGATTTATTTCATTGCATTGGATTGTGGGTTGTAGAGATTAGGTGAATTAATGATGATTTAAATTTGAATTTTATGAATTTCATAAAGAGTCTTGAAGGATCAAAGTGCATGTCCTTTATTGGTTTAATTATTCATGGGTAAATTGCATTATTCTTTGGTTATGGAAATTCTCATGATTTTTGTTGAATTATCTTGAATTGTAAATTTAAAGTTTGAATTCCATTACCCATCCACTTGTTCCTCATTCATAGCATATACATTGAAGATTGGTTATGAATAAACTCTTGTTATGATATGATATGTTAAGGCTTGTGATCACATAGTCTCTTTGTTATGGCTCTTTGAGCATTTTGGGTGCTTCCACCACTTTGATATGTTTTGAAGGCTTGATATGACAAGCTATGTAGATGAGCAACTCTTATTGCATTGTTATGGAAATGTTTTGGAAATTCTTGTTGGCTTTGAGCCGAAGTATGGATAGGGATTTGATCATGTTTTGTTTTGGCTAATGATGCATGGTTTTGAAAAGAATGTCAACTCTCCATTTTAAAATCTTGCATGGATATATATATATATTCCCGTGGGATGAGGCTTAGTACCGAGGGATGGGAGTCGGGGTGGACTATCTCTGGTCCATACTTCTTTTTATCAAACCATCTGCCACCATGGGTTATCTCCCTAGATAGGGATTGACTTTTTATGTATCCACTTGATGAAGGGTTGACCAGGGATCTACTTGGAAAGTAGTCCAAATTCAGGTAGTAGCTCGTTTGGGTCTCCTCCGTTGTCAGTTGAGATGACATCCTCGCTATATTATGAACCCAGGTTGCGTCTCATGCGTCACGACATAACATATTGTTATATTCTTCTTTGGCTACGTGCATTCCTTTCGTATCACTTGTCCACTTGTCATCTTGCTTGGTCATACTATATTGTCATATGCATTGCATGCCCGCATACTTATTGAACATTATATGCTAACCCATACTCTTTGTCTACATGTTCTAACCATGTAGGGATCGGAGACGACTTCTATCTTACACCAGACGACATGTGATCATCTTGAAGACTATTGCTTGTGGTGAGCCCTTTTTTTCAAGGGCAATATCTACTTTCTATCTACCAAGTGTTGTTCTTACTTTTCTTTACTTATGTATTTGAGGTTGAGCCTCAAACTATGTCGAGGCCCCGCTTATCTTACGTAGAGGCTTGTTGGACAAACTAAACTCTTGTACGTTGGATTATGTTGTTCGATATTATCACTATTGAGATATTATGATCTATGAGTTTTTGTTATGGAAATGGTATTGATTATGCATATGACTTGAATGTTGGGATTGTGTGTTGATTATGTGCTTATGTGGAAAGTCCCATAACCCCGGTGTGCCTCCATAGCTTGAATCCTACTTATCCGCCCCTTAGAAATAACTGTTGTGGCTATGTGATTCATGTTCATCCAATTTCCAGCAGCATCCCAATATCTTCAGTCCAAAGCCCCATTTCCCCTAGAATTATATGCTATGTGTTTACATTTCTGCGCTTCCGAACCGATGATGTGTGTGACGATTCTATGATGGTTTGATCGAAGAATTTCGGGTTCTGCTTCACCATGTCACATCTAGGCCCCTTATCTGGGTCGTGACATGTTGACTGGGCTAGAAACTCACTAATCGAAGTTACACCACAGGTTATATTATTTTTCCTTGCCTTACTCCAATTAGTTGGTCATAAAAAAAACAACGTTATATTTCTCACTTGTCCACCGAAGCAGAGTACCAAGTTGTTGCTAGTTTCGTTGATGAGACCACATGGGTGAAAAATCTTCTCAAGGAACTCCATGCCAAAATGCTCACACCACCTACCATTTTTCGCGACATCCTTGCTGACACCTACTTATGTCAGAACAATATTCTTCGTCGCCGCATGAAGCATATAGCGGTTGACTTCCACTATGTTCGCCAACAGGTTAACGATAAGCAACTTATCTTAAATTACATTTCCCGTTCTGGACAGTTGGCTGATTCTATGACCAAACAACTTCCAAAAAACTCCTTTCATCACCATCTGTCCAAGCTCGGTGTTGTTGCACACCATCCAACTTGAGGGAGTGTATTAGAACCCTGTTAATTATTGCTTATTTCTTGTTGCTACTACTTTATTTTACTGTATAGATTGTTATTTTTATTCCACTATTTTAGGGGTTTTACTAGTTTACTTCTCTTAATTTTTGGTTAGTTCAATCGTAGGAGTCTATCTTACTCCTTTTTTTTCCCTTGTATATATATTAGTCGATCATCAATCAATATTAATAAAAGTATATTTTGCTTCATCTTGCTCAAACACTTATAGAATACACCCATTTATGGCTACTTAAAAGTTTTCACGTAATAACCCTACAGGTGAATTTTACATTTGTCACGTGAAATAAATTAAGTATAAAAAATAAAAGATTAATTTAGTCAATAAATTAAATTTTTCAGAAGATTTAATTTAATTGATTTATGTTGATAATTCTAACATGGGGGGTTAAACAAGATGTAGTGCAAGATTTAAAATTATTATTGAGGAGTGCAGTTACGTACACATATATATATTAAAACATTGATTTGGAAATATTTCAAATTGTATAAAAAAAATCAAATTTTTTTTTTTGGAAATAAAATTATTGGGTTTTATTGTAAAAGAAAATACTAATTTGAGAATATTTCAAAATAAAGTAGGAAAAAATGTTTTGGGGTTTATGGAGTATTAAAATACTCCTAGTTATTTAAAATCCTTTTTTTCTTTTAATATAAGAATAAAAACATTTTGGTGTTTGATTGGGTTTGGATGGCCCCTTAATGACCCCTTAAACATTTTTTTCTATTCATCTTCTTCTTCTTCTTCTGAAATTGAAGATAAATAGGACTCCTTGTTCATACCCAATTTTGTTGTAGCTTTCTTCCAAATTTATTTAATTTTAATTTTTTTATTTATTTTAATTTTTTATGCGTCTAACAATCCTTAAGAGTTTAAAGGCCTATTAGTTGTTATAATTTTTTTTTAAATATTATTTTTATTTTTATTGTTTTAAAAATAATATTATCGATGAAATTTATTTATAAGTCAGATCGCTATCTTTATTTAATTTGTTATCATTTCACAAAAAAAGAAGCCATATTTGTCGTAACTACGAAAATATAGTTTTCTTATAGTTATTATCACTTAAATTTTTTATGATGACATGTAATTTTATTTAGAAATTGATGTTCACCATTTAATATAATTTATCTACTTAAGTATGTATTACGATCTATTTCATTAAGATCACTTTTTATTATTGAAGCCCAAAGAAATTATTTTGAGAAAGAAAAATGCTTTGAAATTTGGCCTATTTGAGTCCCAAAATAGATCAAATGTTTATCCCATTGTTATGCCAAAAATCTATCTAAAATTGGCCCAACTGATGGCCCATTTTCGCAACATATCAACAACGCCCTCTACTATTCAATCCCTTAACACAAAACCCTAAATCTAGTTTTACATCCTCCTGCAATTGTTTTTATTTTTTTTTTAGTCTTTTCTTCCCTTTTGCCGTTTTCATGCTAATACTACAGTACCCTTTAGGATATATAGGTTGATTCCTCCATTTCCAGCAAAAAATGTTCTTTTTCTCACTCCATTTCATTACTTCGAGAAGTGGCTTTCCCATCTCATACTTCAAGACGCGTCATATTCAAAGTTCAGTGAAGATGTCTATATTTTGGGATTTTTTTTTTGGATCATGCACGTGAAGTTCATCAGTGTTCAAAGCCCTCCAACGTTCAGATTCAAAGCTTTGACCAAAGATTCAAAATTAAAACTCAAAAAAAAATCAAAATCCTTCCCAATCTTTTCTTTTTCACCTATAAGTGTACCTATTTGCTTGAGCAGGAGGGGGAGTTTTTGGGAACCCAAGTTTTAGACTAAAAAAAGAAATCATTTTTTTTCATTCTTCTACTTCTCATACAATCTTTGATCTCATTTTTTATTAAAAAGAGTTGTTGGATCTGAGACCTTAAAGCCTTAGTCACAGCCCTGCAAAAGGTGAAAACTTGACTCAAATCAATTTATATTTTCATTGTTAGAATATTGTGTCTAGAAATTATGTTTAGGATTTTTGTATTATAGGATGTGTATTCATGTTGATATGTTCTCTTTTATTATGAATTTTGGATGCAGAGTTTGTTCATAACTCCCCTGTTTTTTAATTAAAATATGACTGTGGGAGTTAATCTCTCTTTTAGAATCATTTAGTTGTATTAAAACTTTGTGGAAGAAATTATTTATACATTGTTTATTGGAATAGTAGTTTAGAGTTAATCTGTCTGAATGAAGCATTTCAATTTTTGCATGAATTTATTTGAGGATCAACTATTGTACGTGCAAAACTTTTATTTGTAACACATGACTTTTTTTTAAGTTACATAGACATGCATACGACTCACTAAATATACATGTGATGGCGCAACAAATGAATTTTATTTAATATTATAAAAGAACCGATTATAAACATTTGATACTAAATTATTTTTGTTTTCGTATTAAGAATATCATGTTGTGCTAATTTGCATAAAAGTTGAGTGAATGTCTTCAAATTATGTTTGCTTTACATCAGATTTCTAATGCTTTCTTTTTCATTTAAAAATATGAAAGTTCAATAATTATTACATATCGTTTACCGTACTTATATCTTCCTGGCTAATGTTAGTTGTATGTCATGTTTATAGTTGCTTTATATTATTGTTTTACATGGCACATTTATAGTTGCTTTACTGTACTTATAGTTGCTTTATATTGTTGCCTATTGTTACGGACCAATATGTGTTTTCTAACTATGTTCTTCTTCCTCTTCGTTTTCTCTACTTTGCATGACATTCGGGATCATGAGGAGTCTCAAATGAGACTCACAACCACTCTTGCGGCTATATACCTCTCCCGCTTCCCTGCAATAATCCGAGTAGACATGAAGTGGGAGGGCGAGAAAGCTCTTATTTGTTTCTTTATTGATTTCCTCAAGGGTGTTTGTTATGTATTTGTTTATGGTTGATTAACTAAATTTGAGTTATCCCTATTTGTGATTGTTTGTTCGACCATTTAAGAGAATTAATTATAGAATTTTGAAGCCTTTAGAGGGGGGTTAATTAGCATTTTATCTTTTCTATCTTTAGGCTACCCTTACTTTTATTTTCTGTTTTTAAAAAAATAATTTTTATCACTTTAGCATGATAAACTTTTGAAATTATTTTGCAAAATGTGGTCTTTGTTCAATTGAAAATTTTTGAACCTTAGTTTAACTTGTCAATTTTGTTTTGAACAATTATTTCAAAAACAAAAAGTACTTCATTATTACCTATTGTTTCTTAATATGATTTTCTATAGGCAAAATGAGTTTAATTTCTTAGTTGTGGCAAATGATCCTCCAAAGTGTTCATTGTTTTACTCTAAGAAATGCCAAATAGTTTCAAGTTTAAAGTATTTTAGGCGTATTCAAAGTCAAAGAAAATAAAAAATTATTTTTCTAACTTAACTCTTTGACTTTTACCCTTTTAAGCGCCCTTTTTTTTAATTAATTAACTTAAGTTTGACCGGTTAATCATTTTTTAACAAATTTTAAAGGCTGCCTTACACCTTCACTTTAGGATAATTAGAGCTCTTATCTAGAATCACATAGATTAAGTAGATCTTTAGTTGAAGTTAATTTAGTATCACTTTAGCAAAATAGGTATCCTAATTTACCTAAAAAAATAATTAGGTGGTGACTCCTTAAGTTAATTAATTTAGGAATCACCAATATGTCTTATACCATTTGACCTCAGAAAAGAAAAAAGGACAGAAAAAGAAAAATACTTAACTCTTCAAAATCATTGGCCACACAAGCTACTAACTTGATAATTATTCAGGAAGTGATAGAAGACTAGAGTCCTGGACTCATCTGTTGATTCTACCAACATTGAAGAAACAATTGTTGAATGCTTCAAAAGGTTAGTGTTTTCTTCCGAAATTCAATAGCTTTTTTTAAAAAATTTAGTATTTTCTATTATGCTACTCATATTACGTTATGATTTGGTGTGGAATTTGATCTTGATAATTTCTTCCGCTGCTTAATTTCTAGCATGTTCTTCAAGTTAGGTAGGTTTTTTTATGGGTAACTGATAGTACTAATATTATGGGTATATTTGGTGGAAGGAAAACGATTCCCGCATTTTAGGTATTATTGATATGTCATCTACCAAAATACAATGGACACGGGATGGGATGGAGATTGGCCTACATCTATGAGGAACTTCTTGTCCTAGAGAAAATGCTTTCCAACCATTTTGACAAACCAAACATTGGAAATCAAGCACACCCTATTTCTGAAAATTTTAACTTGATGAGAACCATGATGTTGTTTGATTAAAACAGAAAAGAACTGATATTTCATATGTAAAATAATTTTTTTTTCTTGTAAAATAAATTTAGCATGTCTGAAAGTGTTTCAAAATGTGGATGAACTTATATGGCTTCCATCATGCCCTAAAATACTAATTCCCTCTTTGATTACTATAACAAATCTCTATAATTACACTTATTTACAACATTAATGTATACAATCATTCACCATTACTTCATGATTTGTGAGTTGTCCATTATGCAAACATCCCCCCTCAAATTGTTGTTGGTGGATCATGAAGCATCAACTTGCGTATTAGAAATTGATGATGTTGCCGTATCATGGATTTTGTAAATACATCAGCAATTTGAAGATCACTGGACACATGTAGAAAAGTAATGACCCCTTTATCTACAACTTCTCATATATAATGACAAGCTACTTCGATGTGTTTGGCCCTGTCATGATAAACTGGATTAGTAGCAATTCGAATAGTACTAGTATTGCCAACATGGAGAGGAGTAGGATGAGTTTGAGGAAATCCAATCTCAGCACGTAATCCATGAAGCCATACAATCTCTGAGCAAGCAATAGACATAGATCAATATTTAGCCTCTATTGAAGATTTTGACACACGATCTTTCTTCTTACTCTTCGAATATATCAATTAATATCCAAGAAATATACACCAACCAGTGACAGAATGACGAGTTTCAGGGCATCCCGCCCAATCAGAATCACTGAAAGCAATAAGACGAATAGGAGAACCACTAGGAAAGAACAATCCACTAGTAGATGTTCCTAAACGATACCTAATGATATGACAAACAACCACCAAGTGGAGATTTTGAGGAACTTGAATAAATTGACTAACTTGTTGAACTGCAAAAGAGATATCTGGTCGAGTAATAGTAAGATAATCTAGACTCCCAACGAATTGCCAAAATATAATTGGATTAAGAAGAAGATTGTCGTCCTCACGGCGATGTTTCACATTCAATTCTAATGGAGTATCTACAGCGGAGGAATCCTGAAGGCCAGCTAAAGAAATCAAATCTTGAGTATATTTGTGTTGGTTTAGAAACATACCTGATGCATCATTATGAACTTCCAAACCTTAGAAATATGTAAGAGTACCAAGACCTTTCATATGAAAAGAATTTTTAAGCTGTTGTTGGAGGTTAGTAATTAACGAAGAATCGGTTCTTGTAATTATCATATCATCTACATACACCAAAAGAAGACCAACACCTATAGATGTTTTCCGAAGAAATAAAGATGAGTCATATTTGCTCTGTTCAAAAGAAAACTGTAGCAAAGTAGACCAAAACTTGTTAAAGCAAGCTCTAGGAGCTTGTTTTAATCCATACAAAGTTAGCTTCAACTTGCTAACATCTGAAGTAGGTGATGAGAACAAACCAGGTGGAGGTTTCATATAAATATTTTCTTTAAGATCACCATGGAGAAAAGAATTTTTGACATCCATTTGATAAAGAGGCAAATTTTGTGAAGCAGTACTAGCGATAATAGTTCTCACCATAGTCATTTTTTCTATGGATGCAAAAGTCTCCTCATAGTTCACACCATATTCCTGTTTGTTATCAAGAACAACCAATCAAGTTTTGTACCTATCAAGAGTTTCATCAGAATGAAGTTTAATTGAATAGACCTATTTACATCCAATTTGGCGGACATGAAACAATGTCCCATGTGTTATTTTCTTTAAGAGCCAAAAGTTCTTCCTCCATTGATTTCTGCCAATATTCATGCTTGGAAGCTACTGAGAAACACGTTGGAACAAAAACATTGAATAAAGTATAGGAAAAGTCTGTCACGACCCGGATAAGGGTCCTAGATGTGACATGGCGAAAGAGGACCCGAAGACCCTCGATCAATCCATCATAGCATCATTACACTCATCATCGGTTCAGAAACGCGGAAGCTAAGCATATAGCACATAAGCTCTAATGGTTTAGGGGCTTGTGACCCAAGCTATGGGGGCAAATTCGGGAAGGGGAGGAACATGCTTGCACATAGCACATAATCATACATCATACTTAACATTAAAGCCAAAACCTTAACATGATAATATAAGCTAAAATCATAACATGAGAACATATCCATAGATCAAGTGGAACATAGTATCATAATACCATGCCGAATATCCAACATACAAGTCTAACGCATAAGAGTAAGATTTGTCTGAAACATGCCTCTACATAGAAGAGCGGGGCCTCGACAAGCTTTGAGGCTCACCCCCAAGTCAAGAAAGTAAATACATAAAAATAAAGTCAGATAGATGGTGGCTATTTCCCTCGAACAATAGGGCTCACCACTACAGGTCTTCACAATAGAATCAAGCGTCACCCGGGAGAATGTAATAGTCACCCTCATACCCTACATGGTGAGAACATATAGAAAGAATATGGGCTAGCACAATTAAGCACTAAGTATGCGGGCATGCAATGCATATGACAAGTATAGTATAACTGACAACATGTCAAGTGGACAAATGATACGAAAGGAGTGCACGTAGCCAAAGAATAATATAACAATATGCCATGCCATGATGTATGAGATGCAAACCTATGATTCATATATATAGCGGGGATATGCCTCAA
>JBCEWC010004702.1:0-26637 GCA_038996855.1 Solanum aculeatissimum
CTAGTTGGAAAAGGAGTTTAATATAGTATTATAAATAGGGTCTCAATGTAATAATGTAGACAACAATTCAATAATATATTTTCTCCTATATTTCTCACAAAATCAAAGAGGACTGAGATTTTATTTTAAAAGGTCTAGACTCTTTGTTGTTATACAACAATTACAGTCAAAGGTGTGTTGTTAAGCAACTCCATGCGTCTGCTAACAAATTTCAAAGACAAACTTACTGAAGGTGCACTCTTAAGGTACCTGAATAGAAGGTTCAGTCTGCAGCAAGTGGAAAGCATCATATACTCGGTTAGATCCATATGACTGCAACAATTTTGAATTGCAGATATGCATAGATGGTTCGATCCAATCAGACACAGACCCACTGGAAGATAGTACTTCTTGCGTCAGGTTAATTGAACTAGTAAGTTCATCTGTTGTATCTTCATTTGATTTGTAACCAAGACCACCGTCGGTGGAATACACAGAATAGGTTGGCTCGAGGACCCTAGGAAGTCCAACAATATAAAACAGAAGCAAGTTATTATTATTATTTACAATAAATATGACAAAAATGAAGATTATTATCTAGAGTCATATCTGCGAAGCATAAATTATTGGAATATAGATAAAAGAAAGACACACTCATAACACATTGTTGAAATCCCCAAGTTGTAATTTAGAAAAAGGAATAGATAAGGCCAGACAAGTTAGCTTATCATAATAATGCGGTAATCAGGCAGAGTCACCGCATGATTCTGAAATTAGTTAAGATCTCCATTCTAGTTGAGAGCTCAATGAGTTAAGTTTTCAGGTGCTAAGAAATTGTAATAATATTAAATAACTTAACTGCAAAATAATAGCACTTGCATAAATTTGGGAGGGAAAAACCAAAGGCTCAGTGCTTGCAATTGAAAAGAAATGGAGCTTGTTAATTCCTGATATCTATCGATAACTGATGACCATTACAATTCATTGTCATGGCAAAGTGCATCAAATAATTCTTTTCCCAACCAAATTGATTTGTCCTGACATTCTGGAATTCTATTACCAGTTCACACCAGCAAAAGTAGGACCTCAACTTTGAAAGAGCTGGACATGTTTAGTCACATTATATTTCACTACCACGATCAAAAAGTTGTCACATTTATTAAGTATGTCCAACTTCAGTAAACTCCCGCATTTAGTCATAGAGGTTTAACAAATTTTTTATTTCCTGAAGCATGCGGCACAAGGGGGAAGGTTTGCCACTACTGCATCCTACACTACGCTGTATCCGTTCCAATTTATGTAACACTTTCCAATTTCTAATTTATGTAACACTTTTCAATTTCTAATTTATGTAACACTTTTCAATTTCTTACATCAAACAACTTGTTGTTTATCCGTAATCTTTTCCTGTCCCTTTTAAATGTTTTAAATCGAGAATTTTTGCGATTAACACCTACTGTGTTGTTTTCAAATATGTAAATTATATATTCCAAATTTATGATCAAAATAAAAAAAGTTGAACTCTCCAAATTTGAACGCTGTCACATTATTCGGACGGGAGTATAGCACGCATGACACTTAATAAAAAAATTAATTCCAATTGACATGGAAAGCGAGTTACTTAATTAATCAGCTAATAATATACTCCAGGGCTTAGGCACACCAAATATGAAAAATCTACGTATATAACTAATTATCCCATGGAAAATAGACTTGTAATGGCAGAACATAGCAACAGTTATTTTGGTGACATTTTATTGTAAGTGAAGAAGATATAGAAGAAATATGAATTAATTTCTTCAAATTATCTTGGAAGAGACGGAAGAGGAAGGAATATAAGCGGCCGAACTCACTGGTGAAGAGCAGAAACTGCATGATGAACTTCTTCGGTTGATGGAACAGGACCCAGAATATAATCATCAAATAAAATACTAGTACTATTATTATCCTCTAAACATTCCCACTCTTCAGATTCGGAAGAAGAATCCCAGGTAACCGGTGCAAGGGCAGCGGCAGCAGATAATGGAAAAGTAGATAAACGCGATGAAGAGGAGAGAGAAACAGCGTTATCACTAGCTTTGTTGTTAAACGCGTGGCCGCTAGTAATACAACTTGTGGCTGTTTTAGAGGTTGTTGAGTGAGAGAAGGACTCTTGGGCTGCACCGTTAATAGTGCCACCCGTCCTCACGGCTCTTTGAACGGCTCTTAACATGCCGCCGCCGCTCCCGGCTCCCCCTCCACGGCTGCCACCACCGAATGACTTCCTCATCATCTTTTAATCTTATCCCCACCACACTTTTCTCACTCGGATATTTTCACTATTCAATTCAAAAATAATTCTGATGACGGAATGCAACCGCCTTTCAGAAATTGGAACCTAGTGCGCCTTTTAAAGTACTCTAGGATCTGTTTGGAATTGGTGTGGTAACACAATTATAATTATAAAATTATATTAAATTTTAAAAATAAAAATTAATTATTTAAAATTTATATTAGATAAATAAAAATATTTATAAATAATATTAAATTAAATTTTAAGATATATATTGTATTTTTAAAATATATTAATTACTAAATATATGTTCTTAACTAATATTATAAAAAAATCAATTTATATTTTTTAAATTAGTATATTTTAATAAATTAATCATAAAAATAAAACACAAGATTTAGACTATGATCATGCAATGCATGTTTGACAGAAATATTAAATATTATAAATATAATGTCATATTAAAATTATTAAAAATTTTGACAAAAAACTTAATCTATCAAATCCAACTAAAAAATAAATCGTTAGTAATGTAAAATATCAAATCAGTACTACTAGAACAAATGAAACTAAAAATATAACATAAATTTTGAATTCAAAATAAAAAATTTAACATAATATTTTTATGCCAAACTTCAATATACGTACATAAATATGATTTAGAAGAAAAAATAATATAAGTTTATAAGTTACAACTTTATTCTACAATGAATTCAACTTTAATTTAAAAATTAGAATACTAATAAACTCATGCTAATGAAAAAAATAAACATAGAACAAATAAAAAAGTAAAAAAATAATTCAAAAATTGCGAATGGAATCACATGAAGTAATGGTTGAGGATGAGAAAGAAATGAACTAATATTATAAAATAAAATATATTTTTAAAAAATTAGAATAATAATAATAAGAATTTAAAATAATAAAAATACAACAACAGCAACAACAACATACCCAGTGGAATCCCACAGGTGGGGTCTGTGGAGGATAAAATGTACGCAGACCTTACCACTACCTCGTAAAGATAGAGAGGTTGTTTTCGGAAAACGCTTGTCTAAAAGAATCGAGCCCCATAAGTAGAAGGTACTAGATATGAACAAAAAAGGAAAAGAAAAGAGAAAGAAAAAAAAGTAAATGACAGTATGTAAATGCGATAAAGGTAAACAAATATAAGACGAATAATTATGGCATAGGATGTAGAGACATAACTACTCCTACTAATCTATTATATCACACGTTCATACATCAACCTACTCCTACTAGCCTATTAACCTTCTACCCTAATACGTGACCTCCACTATTTTCTATCTAAGTTCATGTCCTTGGTGATATGAAGTTTCGCCATATCTTGTTTGATTACCTCCCCCCAATACTTCTTTGGTTTACCTCTTCCCCTCCGTAGAACCCCTAAGTCCAACCTCTCGCACCTCCTAACAGGAGCATCGATACTCCTTCTCTGCACATGTCCAAACCAACACAATATCACTTCTCTCATCTTGTCAGCCATAGGGGCCATCTCTAACTTCTCCCGGATGGTCTCATTCCTAATCTTATCACTCTTGGTATGTCCATACATCCATCTCAACATTCTTACCTTCGCAACCTTCATCGTCTGAACATGTGAATTTTTAATTGACCAACACTCTACCCCATATAGCAGAGACGGTCTAACCACCACTCTATAAAACTTGCCTTTAAGTTTAGGTGGTATCTTTTTATCACACAATACTCTAGAGGCAAGCCTCAATTTCGTCCATGCTGCCCCAATACGATGTGTGACATCATTGTCGATATCACCACTACTGTGGATGATGAATCTCATATACTTAAAGCTTTCTCTCTTTGGAGTAGGTTGAGTGGAAAACTTCACTTCAATGTCTGCTTCATCTCTTGCAACACTGAATTTACACTCCAGGTATTCTATTTTGGTTTTACTCAATTTGAATCCTTTGAATTTCAAAGTATATCTCCAAACCTCTAATCTATCATTAACTTTAGCCCAAATCTCATCAATCAGTACTATGTCATCTACAAATAACATAACTTGTAATTACACCATGTAATTAAAATGAACAAATAAAAATAGAAATAAAAGAAAAAAATTAAAAAGTAATTAACTTGTAATTACACTATATAATTACTTGCAATTCACAGTCTACCCTGAGAATTGGAGAGTGTAATTACATCCTACAAATTACACCTACCTAGTGATTAAGTAATTGCCTAGCCAACCAAACAAGTCAAACATTGTAACTATATCAAATTACATCAAATCTAATTATAAGGATGACTTTCCAAACAAGCTTTTAATATTTTATTTGGATGATTGTTATGTATTATTTCATAATATGAAAATGGTCTAAAATGCATTTGAACTATTGAAAATGGTATAAAAATATCCTTGTCATCCATCTATTAGGCCTAAAATGACCTTGTCATATATCTATTGGGCCTAAAATACCCTTGTCATCCACCTTTGGTCCAATATTGATTTTTTTAACAAAATATTAATTAAATAATTTTTTAAACGACATGCATGGTGAGCATCTATTGGTTATAATTTAATTATTTAAAATTAATTATAAATCAAAATCAATCCACCCCAAATTTAGCCAAATCCGACCCTTAATTTTAATCCGTCCCAAAATTAACGCCTTATCCCTAATTAAATTAAAACAAATAGAATTTTTTTTTAGCAAATTCATTTTACATTTCCCTCCATTCCCCCTCCCCCTCCCCAATTCTTGGCCTCATCTTCTTTGTTTTTTCAAAATTAAAAATAGTGATTCTAATGCTTATTTATTTGAACAATGTGTCATGAAAAGTTATATGTCTATGTATCAGAAAATTCACTTTGTTTTTCTCCATTAAATGTATTATTACCATCAATTTTTTTTTTTTTAGAGAAAAAACGAAGAAGATAAGGTCAAGAATTGGAAGGAAACCTAAAGTGAATTTGAGATTCTCTTTTTTGTTTGTTTTAATTCAATTAATGGGTAAGGGGTTAATTTTGGGGTGGGTAGGGTTAAGGGTCAAGTTTAGTTAAATTTGAGGCAGGTTAACTTTGATTTATAATTAGTTTTAAATAATTAAATTGTAATCAGTAGATGGTCATATTTTTTTTAAAATTATTTAATTAATATTATGTTTTAAAAAAAGGTGAATGATAATGACATTTTAGGCCAATAGATAAATAACAAGGATATTTTAGGCCCAATAGGTAGATGAAGGATATTTCTGTACCTTTGTGTTGTAGCGTATTATATTGTATTATTTTAATAAATATAATATTTGAATAAATTGTATGACTCTTTGTTCTTATATAATGTTACATATTCATAATTTAAATGATTTTAAAAAATGTATAAGAAATTATTGAATACGGGGTAGAGCTATTATGAACAGGTAGGATAAATGATAAAGTAAAACTATTAAATAATAAGTAAAGACAAAATGAGAAAAAAAAATATTAAGGCAACGACATAATCACACCAAATTCGTCGTTACAAAAAAAGAATCTTTTCATCATTACCTTACGATAGATTTAAATGATATGATATAATAGAATTTTAATAACAATAAAAATTAATATTGTATTTAAACGAACAATACAATACAATGGATAACAACTATCCAAACAAGGTATTAGGATCTGTTTAGAAAGTCATCTTAGTTCGTAATTGAATTTGATATAGGCCTATTTGGAAAGGGATCCAAAGAATTGAATTTGTTGTAATTGGGTAATTACACAATTTGGCTGGTCAAGTAATTACTTGATTAGGAGGTAATTGGTGGGGTAAGTACACTCTTCAATTCTCACGGGGTGTGTGAATTGCTGTTAATTGCATGGTATAATTACAAGCTGATTACCTTTAATTTTTTCTTTTTCTTTTTATCTTTTGCATTTATGTTTTATTTCTATTAGTTTAATTTTTTAAATTTTAATTTTATAATATTTTTAAAAAATAATTTTTATTCTATATTATTATAGTCCATTTCTTTTTTATTCATAATCTTTTACTTATTGTGATTCCATGCAATTATTCGTACTATCTATTTTTTATTTATTATTTTTGTTTTAGTATAATTTTGTTAGTATTCTAATTTCTAAATCAAAATATAATTCAATTTGAATAAGGTTATAAACTTACGTTTTACCTTTCTTTTGAATCATATATACGTAAATATACTGAAATTTGACATAAGAGTGTTATGATAACTTTATGACATAAAAGTGTTATTAGAGGGAAATGATTAGACAGGGTATGACGAAACTTCATCTCATTGAGAAAATGACCTTAGATAGAAATGAATGGAGGTCGCGTATTAGGGTAGTAGGTTAATAGGCTAGTAGGGGTAGGATGATGTCTGACTTTGCGATATAGTAGGTTAGTAGGATTTGTCGTGTCTTTATAGTTTATATCTTGTGTTGTCATTTTCCACTTTATATTTGTTATGTTGTGGTATTTATATACTATCATTTGTTTTCCACTTTAGTCGCTTTTTTTTTCCCTTTCATATCTAGTATCTTCTACTTATGGGGTTTGATATCTTTGAGAATAGGGTCTTTCAGAAACAACCTCTCTATCTCTGCGAGGTAGTGTTAAGGTCTGCTTACATTTTATCCTCCCGAACCCCATTAGTGGGATCCCACTGGGTATGTTGTTGTTGTTTGTAGTGTTATGATAACTCTTTTGTTCGAATTTTTAACTTATGTTATATTTTTATATTCAATTTATTTGTTTTAGTAGTATTAATTAGATATTTCACATTGCAAATCATTCACTTTTTAGTTAGAATTGATAGAATATCTTTTTTGTCAAATATTTTAATAACTTTATGATATTATATTTATAATATTAATCTTTTTGTTAAACATATATTTCATGATGTTCTTAAAATCATGTACTTTTAGTTTTTATGATTAGTTTTAAAAAATATAAATCAATATTTTTACAATATTAGTTAAAAACACATATTTTATTAATATATGAGAGATTTAATTTAATATCATTCATGAAGATCATTATTTGTCTAATATAAATTTTAAATTTTTTATATTTAACTTTTGTTTTGTAATTTTAATATAACAATGTGATTATACTTGTGCAATCAAACAATATACTTGTAATTATAGTGGAATTATACTATGAAAAACAAACAGATCACCATACTGACTAGGTTATGTAATTACTAAGCTGGTAATTACTGTTAATTATAAAAAATGATTATTTTTGTAAAATCAATTCAATACTTAATTAATTTCAGTCAAATTGATTTCTCGAAAAAAAAATATAGTCGCCACTTAATTTTTGAAAAAAATTAAGAAAACTAATTCAAATTTTAAGACCTAACAGAAAATCTTAAAATTTTCAAAGATTCGGATAAGGGTTCAATTTCTATTTTTGAGAAGAAATTATTCACTCAAAAATAGCCGCTTAATTGCGGTTGATCGGCGATTAAAACGTTTTGACTAACTTTAAGAGCATTTAATTTGAAAGAACTAACTTTTAAAAAAAAAAGAAGACATATTTAAAAAGAATTTTCTAAAGAATTTTGAAATCTAACCATATTCGTCCAAATTTGACAACTTAAAAGGATTTGAATTAAGACTAAAGTTTAACATTAACTAAAATGGTTAAAAATCTACTTTTTCCTAAAAATGACTAACACCAAAATTACGAAATTATTAAAATAAAAAATTAACACAAATAGTTTGACTTTTGGGGAATTAAATTAAATTAAAATAAATAAATAAAATGTTAGTGTTAGAGTCAAGAATATATAAATACAACAAATAAGGTAATAAACATAAGAAAAAGGAAAATAAAGTAAAGATTGGGCTTGGCCAAATCTTTCCCTGTCCTATTTCTAAAAATAAAAATTTCCCCATACATCAATTTAAACATAATTATTACAAGTTTTAAATGTAGTATTTGATAATTACTACTTTTAACATTTAAATTTCAAGTTATAACAAATCAACATTTTATTAAAAGATTTACTTTTATTTTTAATTAATATATATATACAATTTAAAAATATATAAAATTTGATATATATATATATATATGTATATTAATTAATATATATATACAATTTAAAAATATATAAAATTTGATATATATATATATATATATATAAAATTTACCAAAAAACAGATTTACTAACAACACAATATTACAATTAAGGAGTTACATTATTATTAGAATATTTAATTTCCTTTTATTATGTCATTTAACAATTTTTTTTCTCTCTCCATCATAATTAGCTCCCCTTTCATGCAAGACTTCTTAGGGAAGACAAACTCTTCATCTCCTTTTTTTTTCCTTGTGCAGTCCGTCATAGCTAAAAACAAAATAGTGTGTTCATCATCATCCAAAAATCAAAAGCAAATCATTTCACCATGCAAAAAAAAAAGTAACACACTAGCTACACCCAGAAAGAGTCCAAGATAAGCGACAAAAACGACAGAAATTGAACTGCCAAGTTTTCAGATTTTAACTCAAACCCCGCCCAAAAATAAGCCACCGAATAATAATGTCTCAATTTCACCATCAAGGGCTCGGAAAGGAAAGCAAATGGTTGGCGCGAACACAAAAAAAACAAGTGAAAAATGCAACGGAATCCAGGCAAATTCTCAACTTAAAATTGTTTCTTGTCCTAAAGTGACGGACTCAATCTACTTAAGCAACACAGAGACACATAGACATCAACCTAATGGCACAGACTACATCAAAATCTCAAGAAATACCTAAGTCTTTTTCAAACATATATCGGATAGTCATTCAGTAAACTAATACAGACCATAATATCCAACAGTGTAGCTATGACAAGCTATGCAACCTCAAATAAGCCATATATCACTGATTTGGTAAGGTATCAACAATGCAATGCACGTGCCCTCAAACAAAGAAGTCCCATTATACACTTCAAGTGATATTTTCAATTCAAGTTCATTAGGACTACATCAAAGACACTCACCCTCACAAAAGATATTCAAATATTGTGCCCAATACTATATGCTTGCCCTTATACTCTAGATCGTGACTTATTGACTGGTCGGACTAGGATCACGTTAGGACTTTCTAAGCTTGTAATGTAGGCTAATGGGGCTTTGGAGTGATTTTATGGAAACATAGTGACTGAGGCCTCCTTGATACTTCATTATTTCACATTTTTACTCAACTAACCTATCATTTTTTACTTTCTTCTCCCATTTTCCCACTTTCAACTACTTAAGGGTGATTTTCTTTTCATTTTTAGCACTTTGGCTTATTCATTCACATTGTTTTGAACTTTTGAAATTTTATCATTTTTTTGCACCCCTTTTATTCTTTTTCTCCCTTCTCTGTATCACTAAGCTTTTTCCTCACTTTCATGACTTCTCCTGATGCCAGCTACCCTCAACTTAGGCTCTTGGCCTAAGATGAGGTGCATATTATCTATCCTCTAAACCAGGGCCACTTTTTGGGTAGCTACCCTCAACTTAGGCTTTTAGCCTCAGTTGAGGTGCACAATGTTCAAGGAAAGACTAGGGCCAAGTTGGGGATTATCATTTATTAAGGTCTAGGCTTGTTTGGTATTTACAAAGAATAGAGTCAATTTTAGGCTCAAAAAGAGGGATCAAGGGATATATAACATATTTGGTTGGTTATATTTAGGCTAAGTGGGCTAAATAAGAACAATGACCTAAGATCCTTTCCCAACCAACTAACCTAGAGTCTAAATCTGAGTAATAGGGCAAGTTCTGAATTAAAGCACAATAAAAAATTATGCAATTAAGCTCACTCACTCATGGAACTGCTTTACACGTTAACACAAACAAACAAATCATGCTTTTTATCACAGTTCACATATACTTATTAGAAAAAACACTATTAGACACCTAATCATGCATGGTTACTATCAAACTAGCTGAACAAAAATTTGATGGGTATCATTTTTCACACAAAAATTACTATGCCATGGATATCTATACTATGTGCTACTAATGCTACCTAAACATCCTAAACATGCCGGTTCAACATAAAATAAAATCCGCAGGGAAAACAACACAAGCAAGAAAACCCTTTGGAATAAAAAATTGGGATAGTTATAGGCCAAAGTTACTCAGAATTCACTGAGGCCTTGTAACTACCCACACCGCATCAAAAAGATTGTGCATTGTCCTCAATGCACGTAAACAAAAAATAAAGGACTGGAGTCAAAAGAAAACATACCTGGGTGCCTAAACGCCTCTCTATGTCTCAATCTGTCCACTCTCCACAGGCTTTGTGGACTTCTCAGTAGTAGGAGCTACTCCGGAGGTACCCTCGCCTCTCAGCAATTGGCATATGTGCTCCTGTCTGGCCTCCTCCTCCTCTATGGATCTGGCCAGGTTGATCTGTAGGTCCTCCTTCTCTGTCTACTCCCCACCAAAGCGCTCCACATCTCCATTCTCTATGCGGGGACTCTTCCCAAAAGAAGTTTAAATAAGCTCCTCGGGAGCGAACAAGTCTATTATGGGTGCTGCAGTAGGCGCGGTAGATGGCACAACTAATAGTGTCACCAATACTGCAGCCATGCCGGCCTGGAGTTACTGAATCTCTGTCTGCATAGCCGACAAGTCAATGAGAGCCGTTGTACAGAGGCTCATCTGGACTCGCTCCTTAAAGGCATCTATGCGGTCATCCACCGGTGCAAGCCCCTTTTGGATGGCAATAACTGTGAAAGCCTGCATGCGGCTCTCAGCCTCTGTAACCACCTGGCGGATCCAGGGCCTAAACTGTTGTAGTAGCTGAGACAATGCGACTCAGAATGTGTTAACCTCTGCGCTAGAGCCTGGAAGGATGCTGCCGACACAAATGCAATGCCGACAAGTGATGAAGTAGTAGGAACGAACTCTGGAACAATAAAAGTTGTGATAGTGGGCCCCTTCCCTTCAACAATCTCCATTTATGGGGAGCCCTCTATAGTCGGTGCAACAACAAATGTAGAAGGCTCGATCAGAGGCACTTTAGCAGACAAATCTGGAAGTACAACATGTGGCCTCGGTTCTTGACAGAGTGAAATTGGGTTCTCTTCAGCCTTTATCAGGCTGGAATCTAAAGTACGCTGCACCTGCACTAACACGTCCATGTGATAAAATATTCGAACCCCCGCCGTCAAGCAAAGATGATGTATCAAACATGGGAAGGAGATCATAGTAGACCTCCTCAGGGCCATCTCGTGGATCTTCTCGATAATCAGAGTGGCCCAATTTATCACATAACTAGCTAAGATGTTGGCTACCAGCATGACTCTCTCTGGTGTCAGGGTGTTATCAACAAGTGTTAACCGGATCATCGAGCGGAAAATAACCCACTAGAACTTGGTAGGGAAACTAAGTGAAGCCTTTACGATAGGATCCGAAGATATGGCTACCTAAGTAGGGTCAGGTTTAATAGCAGCAATATGGGTAGCCACCCATCTCATCAAACTGGCCTAGCGGTCTGGGTCCCTTATAACTCCCAAGTCTCGTGCCAACCTCACTTTGTGATCATACTCTGATGTAGAGCTGGGGGATGCGAACTTAGGTCCGAATAACATCCATTGGATGGTCTTCTTAGAAATATCAACTAACTGTCCTCACACTCTCACCTCCTCTGAGATGGGTTGGGCAATAGGCTTCTTCCCCTTGGGAAAAATGCTGTGAATAGTCACGGCGTAGGAGGAATAGAATTCCCTCACAAATACCGGTGAGTACCTTTCATCCAGCTGTGCCAACCACTAGAGTACGTGGTGAACTATGGTATCCTCCAGCCCCGGGAACTGTCAAGTCCTCTGGTGATAACTCTAGACTCCTCTAGTATGGAACGAGCGGATCGGCCACACTCATTCCTCTGCATATCCTCCTGGAATATTATCTGCATGCCCTCGACGCACCACTTGCTGTGCTTTGCATCCGGTAGTGACTCGGGTGCTCGAGGGCTGGAGGACGATGCATAGTCTGACCCTCCTCTGAACTAGACTTAGACCCCTTCTCATAGGAGATCATCTGTATGATACTGTTGGTCCTGTCACCTCCCTCTTCAGACTGGGGAGGTCAAGCCACGATGGCCTGAGATGAAGCATGCCGGGTAAATGCTGGAGTCTGTCGTGGCTCTACATCAATGTCTGGTTACACATGAAGCTCCTCTAAAAAGCCACTAGTTTCGAGGGCATACTCCGAGTCTGTGGGCTCATCCCGCAAGTGGGCTCTCATAACTATAATCTCATCCTTCTTTGGTTTCGGGGCCATAGTACCTGCAAAACACACAATCATAAAATGAATTAGTTCTATGAATTTTAACTAAAAAATATAAGAAAATTTCAGAACTAGACTGGGGGAATAAGGGTTCACAAAACCCTATTTATGAGTCGTAGAGTGCTCTATGAGTCGTAAAGGGTTTCATGGGATAGTGTTCATAAAATTTCAAACAACTTAAATTTCATCCACGAGACTTAGTCATGACTCGTAGAATGCTCTATGAGTCATAGACTAAGTCGTGGATACAAGTCTCAGATCGGGTTGAGTACTAGTAAATTTGATAAGACCTCCTCTACGAGTCATAGAACAATCCATGAGTCATAGCAAGTATCGTATGATAAAGCCACACATGCTTGGAGTGTTTTCAGAAATTATGCAAGAAAAAGACATAATTAAAGTACTTACACGCAAGAATAGATGAACACAAATCCAACTTCTCAATATAATTGCAAACTTGAACCAAAAGATTGTAGTAAAATCACAAAAATGATGTTCACAATTAAGGTATTTTTTTTGTCCTAGGTTGTTCTCTCACGTTCTCTTCCTCTCTATTGCTGTATATGTCTTAAAAAAAAATATCCTAAAAACCTATTTATAGAACTTAAAATATGAAGTCAAAATGAAATAGGATAACTGTGTTGGCATCATTTAGGGGCATCTTGTATGGCTCATGTAGCAGTTCACGGCTCGTGAAAAGGGGTCTTGTGGAATATAGTTACATCTAGCAGGAACTTTTCATGAAACCTTTCCACGGGCCTTGGAGGATTCCATGACCTGTGAAGGGTCTCGTTTGTACCACTTTTCAATCACTCTTCCATCTTTGATCCTTTCTTCACATCACACTCTACGACTCGTATGTTGGTTCACAACTCGTGGTCCTCTCTCATAGAGTGCAACTCAATATTCACCCCTGCATTGAAAGAATAAATGAAACCTACTCTACAACTCATGAAAGGACACAGGACTCGTAGAGGGTCTCGTATACCTTCTAAAACTATAACTTTTGTGCACTTCAAGTCCAAAGTCAAGCCAATACTGAAATCCTGCAAAATAAACAAAAACACACATCAAATCTACTAACATCGCCTTGAGAACACATAAAATTTCAAGTTTTAAGCATTAAAAGTATTATATTTTAGCAACACAACAGTTGGTCAAACATATCATCTATCCTGGGGAGAGGATATTTATTCTTTATTGTGACATTGTTCAATTTTCTATAATCCATACACATTCTGAGAGACTCATCTTTCTTTCGCACGAATAGGACAAGAGAACCTCAATGACACACACTCAACCTATTGAAGCCCTTATCTAACAAATCTTTCAACTTAGTAGGATCCATGCTATAAGGTGGAATAGAAATAGATTGAGTATTGGGAAAAACATCAATCCCAAAGTCAATCTCCCTATCAGGAGGAACTTTAGGCAGATCTTCAGAAAACACTTCAGGAAACTCATTCACAATTGGGACTGACTCAAGAGTAGGAGGTTCAACATCATCAGTTTTAACTCATACGAGGTGGTAGATACAACCTTTAGAGATTAGCTTTCTAGCTCTAAGGCAGGAAATGAACTTACCCTTAGGTGCAACACAATTTTCCTTTCACTCTAGGACCAGTTCATTTGGGAATTGAAATTTAACAGTTCAAGTCTAACAATTAATGGAGGCATAACAAGCTTAAAAGGAGTTCTATCAAATTTACTACATAATCGGTGAGGGTATCCCTATGATGGATGGATACTACATAATCTCTCTAGATTTTTTTAGCTAGATTAGATTCACCAACTAGAGTGGAAATATCAAAGGGTTCAAAAAGACACTCAGGAGTTCTATCAAATTTACTAGCCATATAAAGAGACACAAACAATAATGTGGCACCAGGATCCATCAAACCATAACAATCAAGAGTAAAGACTCAAATCATACCCATCACAACATCTAGGGAGTTCTCCTAATCTTGGATACTATCCATGGCATACAAATAGTTTGTAGCCCCACTTGCACCCAAAGTAGCACCCTTCTGATTTCCTCTAGCTAGTGGTGTAGAAGATTGAGCCTTATCAACCCACTTTGGAAAATTCCTCTGAAAGTGACCCAATTGGCTGCACTTATAGCATGTATCACCTCCCTCATGACATTTTTCCAAGTCTAGTTTTCCACACTTTCCACATGGTGGCTTACCCTGTGAACCTTGAGCCACACTAGCCTGTGACTGAGATCCCTCCTTTGAAATTCTGAGAGCTCTATTCATTCTTATTTCTGAGTACAAGTGTGCTGGCAGATGAAGGCGTTGGCCCTGACTGAAACCTATTTTCACTCCTATTTCCTCATGACTGGATGTTTTAGCCCTCTTATTTCTGTACTCATCCCTGTCCTGCTGCCTCTCCTCATCAATTTTTTGTACATAAGTCATCAACCTTCCAATATCCATATTGCTCACAAGCATAGCTCCCCTCCCATCCTTTTTCAGCCCCTTGTTCAGACCATCAACATACAGATCCATCCTGCTTCTCATATCTGCAACCATTTCTGGAGCATATCGGGACGATTGGGTGAACTTCAGTGCACACTCCTACATAATCATAAAGCCCTTTTTCAAGTTAAAGAACTCTATTACCTTGGCTTCCATCATCTCTCTCAGAAAGAAGCGCCCCAAGAAAGCTTCCTCAAATATTGTCCAAGTAGGAACTTGGGCTCCCTTTCTTTTTTTCTTCTTCCAATGGTCAAACCACAATCTGACAACACCTTTGAGCTGGAAGGTATCCAACTCAACTCTATCAACATCAGCCACATGCATCACTTGAAACACTTTATGAAGCTCATCAATATAGTTTTTCGGGTCCTCATTAGGTGTAGACCCTGTGAACTCAGGAGGGTTCATTATTAGGAACTCACTCATGGACCCTGGATGTGTCTGGAGCAGCTTGTTTTCCTACTCCCTATATGGCCACCGGTGCTATCACGACCTGGTCCAAAGTCTGGATGGCCCGACGAAGCTCGACATTTGTAATTTCAGCCTGGGGTTGCTGTTCAGGAATAACTCGGCCTATGGATTCATCCTGATTCTGAGGCTCAGGTTTGTCAATATTCTGTCTAGCAGGACACTCTCTTCCTCTAACAACTCTTCTTGGAAGCATAATCATAATTCTGCAGACACGTAACACACAAATTTGAAAAGAGTTTTCAAGAATTTAACTCTATAGCATGAATCAGAATATGAACGAAATGCAACAATTCCTAATATCCTATAGCCTCTTGCTTATAAAGTGTGGTGCACAACATACCCATAAATAAGACTGTACTAAACACAACTTCATAGACACCGTAGAAAACTTAAACTCTGTGCTCTGATATCAAGTTTGTCATGCCCCGGGAGGGTACCTTAGGTGTGTCCGACACTCAAAGACTATTTCTAGTCCCCAAGCAAATCACTTGGCCTCATCACATTTATTCAATCAATATTTAACGTATCAGCAGAAGACTAAAGATAGTAAAAGCATGAACAATCTCAATATATAAATGGTCAAATCAAGCTAGTGAGACTAGTAAGAAAGAAACTAGCCCAAAATAAGTATTCAACTCAAAACAAATCACACTCAATTCTATGCCTCTGCTAATTATTTAATGGTGCCAATGACAGGTCCATGGCTACCTTAAATAAAAATGAAAGCAAGTCTAAAGTCTAACTCTAAAAGCTAGATGAAATAAATTATGTGCATCTTCCGAGATCAGGGAGGACTCACCAATCAACTGAAAAGTGGAAAAGATCCTCAATGAAGCACCTGTTGGCAATCTCTAGTACCTGTCACTGCATCATAAAATGATGTAGTCCAAATGGAAGTCAATACGTGAAATGTACGAGTATGTAAAATGACTAAATGAAACAGATATCAACTCAGATAATGCAAATCAAGAGATAAAAAACTCAATTAGGAATGTCAAATATCTATCTAAAGCAAGAATACAGAGTAGACAATGACCCATCAATCCAATCCAATTCAATCATAGTACTATTAATATAGCGCCTATCTGGGAGTTTCTCTTATCCAACAACAATAACTTATAATCCAATGATCGTACAATAATCTCGTTGATATTGCCACAACTGTTCAATAGCTTGCTATGGTAAGAACGAATCTATCCACAATGGATCCAATCAAATGAGTTCTCTATTATTTCAGGGACCTATCAAGACGAAACATATGACTTAATGGTTTCAATCCTCTCCTAAGTTTGGAGACGTAGTTGATAAGTTCGAGTTGGACTTACTTTTACTAAATTCAGTGCTCGAAACTCCTCTCAAGACTCAATGCTCATAAACAATCCATCTCAATCAATCCAATCAATAAGTCTTATAAGGACTCATATCAATCTATCAATTTTATCACAGTTGAGCCTTTCGGCCTATCAACCATCTAATTAGTTCTAATTCATATCTTTTAATAATTTGAGCAATCAATCCCATTGACTTTTCAAGAGTGAATAAGAAAATCATATAGGAGGACTTTCAGTTTAAATCAATATTTAAGAGTTTAATTATGAAAGACTCATAGGACCATCAAGTTCTATCAATCTATCATCATGCTCACATCACAATCATAATTAACATTCTCAAATCAAGGCTCTAGACTCAATCTCTATGTTTATTTATGCATTCTTTTATGAAGTAATATGTAGGATTTGTGAAATAACTCATGTAAAAGAATTTATTTAGTAAATCAAGTTTATGATGATCATCAACATATGAAAATACATAAGATATGTATAATTTTGCAAGAAAACATGCTTAAGGACTCAATACTTTCATCTATCAATCAATCTCAATCAAGGAGCACATGGAAGAACAATTCTATGATTTAGATTAGCCTTACATACTTGGGATGAAGTTTTGACAATCAATTCCCAAGGAATTCTGCTCAAAGTGTTTGAATCCCTTGCTCCCTCCTTCTCTTCTTAGCCCTAACTTCTTAGTTAGTACGTAGCCGAAATTGAGGAATGAGTTTTGAAACCTTTTTAGGTAAAAAATGACCTATATTGGTCATTTATTAGGTTTAGGAGGGACAGAGAAAAATCTAGAATGCCCCTAAAAATTAATAATTTGCACTACGATGTACCAAGTTCGTGTTGCGGACTTGGGCACTCCATGAACATTTTTTGTCAAAAAATTTTCAATCAAGTTTTTAATCCCGTAGAAAACATTGGGATCACCATTAAGTGCAAATCGTCGTACACTTTTTTGGAATTGTGTTTTCGCTTTGAAAAATTATCTTTCGATTCAGTTTCTCTAAAAATTAACCAAAATTATTTTCCCACATAATTTTTCATGCTGATCGCATTTTTGACCTCGGATATGCAAAAAGAGTTTGGAAAGACGCGTTATGCGAGTGTTTCTCATCTTGAGATATTTTGATAATTTTATCAGATGTAGCAGAAATAATAGAAACTTTTGATAAACTTCATTGAATTGCATTAAGTTAGCCAAAGCAAGATAATTAGAGACAAAATTGTACTTTTAAGATTTTAATTTTTTTAAAGATTTTTATATTGATGACATGTGACATGACCTTATTAATATGTAATATCACACTTATTTTGAGAAAATGGTCAAGAAAAAGAAGGTTAACTACATTTCTAAAAGTTTAGCCCCTTTTCATTTGTGGATCTTTCTCCCATGCTTTTCATTGGTCAACAATAAATTAAAATTTCTACACAATGTTTATATAAAATAAATATTCATGATTAACGAATGTAAATAAATTTTACTGATAGGAAATGAGGGAGACTGTGATTCTTCCCTTTATGTATTCTACTAGTAGGGTGACGTCTGCGCTGACACAGGCCTTATATGTGATTTATATTCTCTCTATTTTAATTTGTCTGTCTTACTTTATTTTAAGTTTGTTTAAGGAAGAATGATCCTTTTTTCCAATTCTTTCATAGTCCCTCAGCCTTTTTCTCCGTCGCCATAGCAATCAATTGACCACTATGGTAGTTCAACTACAATGGTAAGGGTTTGCTACGACGACCATAGGCAGTAACACGGATCAGTGGGAGTTTTTAAATTCCTCCATTTCATAATACACACTTGAATTTACAGATTTATTTCACCAAAGAAATTACTATAACCAAGGTTCTACGAATTCATTTTCTATTCTCAAAGTTTCTATGGATCGCTAAGCCCTCAACTACCATAACCTCGACTCAAAATTAATAAATGCTACACCATGAATGCAGACGATCTCTAAACCCCCCACAACACCAATTTTTCATTAGAAACTAGTCTAACAAGAAATTTTTATTAATTTTCATCCTAGGAACACTTTACCTGAATCGTAACAACTTCTATAACAACTGAAAGAGTCGTTACACATATAACCTATTAGGCAGGTCATCTAATAATGTACTCAGTTTTAAATAGTTATTTTTTAAAAAGAAAATTAATAAATATTATCAAAAATTAAATTAAGATCAAAGAAAACATAAGTTTAAGTAGGAAAAAAGGTGCCCTCACAGTGGCACACAACAACAAAAATCTTAAGGATTTGTGTAGAAAATCACTCGGTAGTTGAAATTAATGTAATTATTTTATGAGATGTTTGTCAACTTATTAATTTTAATGCACTCTATTCAATTGTTGATACTACGACAACCATATTTGTCATATTCATAATTTTAATGCATTCTATTCAATTATTGATACTACGACAATCTATCTTCAGATCTCTTCTGGTAAAGGCAATAAAAGTTTATAATGAATAGAATCAAAGAATCACAAAATTCTATTAATATAATGTGAAATTTTGATAGGGCTAATGGGAAATGCTTTCATGATTATAACAATTGTAGTAGCTAACACATGCGGGGTTGATAAAGTAAACAATGGTAAACTTACCAAAATTTTGGAACCCACACAAGCAAAAATGAAAGAAGACATGCAACAATATGTCACATTAATACAATTTTAAATTATTGTTTTGAAAGGAATAAATCTGTAGACAATTTGCTTGTAACTCAAAATACTTGCAAGTAGTTCATTTTTAATTGGGTCGTCTCAACAATTTTGCAGTTTTAAAGGCAAAATTCATAATTTTTATAAATTTTTTTTAGAGAAAACTAACTAAAATAGACATAGTCGTGAAGTTATTTACTCAAATTGGACCCAGTCCAATCCATTTACCCTTAATGGACCATGACCTAAACTATTTATCCTCTTACCCCATTTTCTACATTCTTATTCTGCGCATGGCGTCAACATCACTACTATGAATTAATCCTCTATGATACTCCATCGATATATTGATATGATTGAGCTTTTTTTAAGAAATGAATGAGAAACAATTAAGAAATTTTTTTATAAAATCACATCTTATTTATTAAACTCTAACTTAACAGAAAATATATTATTTTTGATGCTCTGTTAGTATATTGATATCACGTCAGTATCATATAGAACTGAGCTTAATCCTCTATGATACTCCATCAGTATATTGACTTCTTATCGTTATCCTCGATGATACTTCGTCAGTATATTGATACCTATCGGTATCATATAGGATTGAACCTTTTTAAAAAAAATAAATAAATAAGAAACAATTGAGAGAAAATTGTTAAAGTCACAATCTTATTTATTAAACTCTAAATAAGTAAAGAAATATATTCTTTGTGATACTCAGTTGGTAAATTGATACCATATCAATATCATATAGTACTGAGCTTAACCATCTATGATACTCTGTTAGTATATTGATGCCTAATCAATATCTTATGTGATATTCTGTCGGTATATGATACTCTATCGGTATCCTCTATGATACTTTATCGGTATATTGATTCCATATATCATATAGGATGGACACTAACGTTAGCATGAATTTTAAAATAAATTTATGCCATTTTAAAATAAAAAGGGAGAATGAAAGTAATAGAGAATTTAATGGTAAATACTTTTCCTTTTTAGGGTATAAGTATAATTTTTCCTATTTCTGTCACAACCTAGACCTAGGACCTAGCCATAACACGGTGAAGGAGATCCTCGAAGGAACCTCAAACTAACCCCTTAGCATTTAATCAAGCATTCAACGTAAATCAATAGGAAATACATAAGCAGAAAGATCAACATAACACAACTCATAACATAAGGAGGGCCATAACATAAGAGTATACAGGTCTGAAACTGAAATACATACATAGGTTCAATACATGCCTCTAACTCATGATGAAAGATGAGGGCTCAAACAGATCCTGGCTCACCTTGAACATAAAGAAAGAATGTCTCTAAAACATACATAATATGAAAGTAAGGTAGCTAGTCATTCCCTCGAAGCATGAGGACTCACCCAATCCAAATCGTCAAAGTATCTGGATCTAGCCACGGAGATGGATAATAGATCACCTGCACCTACATTGTGATATAATGCAGACATAGAGTATGTATTAGTACTTTTTAATATACTAAGTATACAGGCATGCAATGTGAAATGATATGATAAAACCTGCATTTAAATATTATATGACAAGGGTATATATATATATATATATATAAAAGAATACCATATCAAGATGCCTTAAACCATGATTCATGAATATCATAATACATAAACATAAATGGGAATATGATCTCAACCGACATGTAAGGCCATGTGAGCTATTACATGAAATTCCGATATTCCTCTACACCGAAAAAAGAGTAGCCTACTTATCAAAGGTAGACTATACCTCACCTTATGGTCCTTGCCCATTTCAGAAAGTGTGATACATGAAACATAGTAATCCATATTGGGAAAAAACATGAACCTATGGTGACACGTAGTTATGAGATAGATAGGCTTTATATAAGGACCCTTAGGGATAGTCCCCCACCTCCAATCTCATTCGGTGCTAAGTAATCATCCCATGAAACACACACATATATAAACATGCTTGTCATTGGATCATAAGTAATTTCATATTATCATCATACATACTTGGGCTTAAAGCCAAATCATACTTCAAAATATGATTACATGCATAGGGATAACTCGTTCAAACTTGTAAATGGTGGTGTATACACACCCTTGAGTGCTTAAAGTCATATCATAGTCATCATAATTATATCATAATCATACTTGCCTTGAAAGCATGTTCAAAACCATAATTGGTACCAAAATCTATATCAAAACCTCATGAAAAACTTTGTTCATGCATGCTCATGACATGAGAAGTAAGATTAAAGCATGGCTACGTGAAGTTCATACTTAAAATATGATAATAAGGTAGAAAAATGCATAATCCATGATGAAATAAACATTTGAATCATACTTGAAATTACCCATGCATGCAATCATAGTTTAAAGGGGCATGCAAGTTCATAATTCAAGAAAACCATGTAAACCATTGAAATAAGACTTAATTCACGCTTAAGTCATCATTTAGTAATGACTCATATCATAATTTTATCAACTTGAAGTCAAAATATGAAAATCATACTTAGATCATACTTAAAGTTCATGAAGAGATGAAAGATATTTTGGACTCCAAGGTTGAATTGAAGCCAAGGATGAACCCATACATACCTAGCTAAGATTGAGGAGTTTGAGATGATTTAATTTGAACTTGAAACCCCAATTGAATCCTAGCTTGAATCCTTGAAGATGAGACTTGGATAGCGTTTTAGGACTAAGATTTTGAGAGACTAAGTGTTATGATTGAATGAGAGTGTATGAAATACCCTTGGGACTGATTTAGGACTTAAAGGAATGAATAAAAATCCCTAAAAGCCCTAATATTGGGTCAAATTACCAAAAAGCCCTTAATGAAAATGAGTTCAAAAAATTAAACTGGCATCACCACGGAAGGCTTCACAGTCCGTGGTGAACTTTTCGTGAACCTACCCCATGGTCAATATAGGGCTTTCCAAGGTGAGGTGGCCCTTCATGAGCACCACCACAGTCTGTGGTACTCACTACAAGCTTTGGTGTGCTCTGTGGTAGGCAAACTTCACTTGGAAGCCTCCTCCAAAGCCAAGGAACCATAAAAATGGCCAAGGGTCCCTTCACAGGACCTTTCACGACTTGTGAGTCCTTCCATGGCTTGTGAAGTGTCCCCTGAAAGGGCACCCTAGCCAAAATCAGTAGGAAAATTCATTTTTGGTCACCATTAAGGTCTTACGAAGTCTGAATCCTTACACCATCTCTTCTTTGGGATTATTCATGCTCGAATGAGCTAGAACATAGCTTGAATAACTTGAATTAAATATGAAACAACCCATCATGAATGCATATTTCAAACTCAACATCTAAAATTATGAATTCATTAAATCTATTCTAAAATATCATTCAAATCAGTTTCGTGCACATGCATGCATATCATGACATGAAGACATAGAAATGGAAGAATTCGGGACCAATTAAGTATGAAGAACCTAGTACCTTAGGCTTGGATAGATTAGAATAGATAAGGGCATCATCTCATCATATTCGATTCTGCTTATCATGTAGCATACTCAACATGTTAGTTCCTCCAAAGGACTTTAACCGATGCAATATCCTTGTTATTAATCCTCTTCACTTTCCTATCCAAGATCTCAACTAGAACCTCTTCATAGGTCAAGTTCTCCTTAACATCAACACCTTTCAAAGACACAATCGAACTTGGATCACCAACCAATTTCCTCAACAATGATAGATAGAACAACGAATGAATAGAACTTATATCCGAAGACAACTCTAATCTATAAGCCACATTACTAATCCGTTTGACAATTTCATAAGGGCCTACATACTAGGGACTTAACTTTCCCTTTTTACCAAAACGTATCACACCCTTCATGGGTGAAACCTTTACATACACCCAATCACATACATAAAACTCAAGGTCTCTTCTCCTAACATCCGAATAGGACTTTTGATAACTTTGAGCCATTTTCAACTTCTCCCGAATAAATCTCACCTTCTCTATGGCATCAAACACCAAATAATGGCCAATTAATGCCATCTCACCTATCTCAAACAAACCCACTAGGGACCTACACCTCCTCTTGTACAAAGCCTCAAATGGTGTTATCCTGATGCTAATATAGTAGCTATTGTTGTAAGTGAACTATTGTCACAACCCGGATGAGGGGCCTAGATGTGACATGGCAAAAGAGAACCCGAAAGTCCTCGATCAAGACATCATAGCATCATCACACACATCATCGGTTCGGAAGCGCGGAAGTAAGCACATAACACATAAGCTCTAGGGGAAATCGGGGCTTTGGACTAAAGGTATTGTGATGTTACCGGGAATGGGATGTACATGAATGACATAAAATATAACAGTTATATCTAAGGGGCAGGTAAGTAGGACTCAAGCTATGGGGTACACCAGGGTTATGATACTTTCAACATAAGCACATAATCAACACACAATCCCACATCAAGTCATTAGCAAAGTCAAATGCCATGACCATAATCAAGGCTCATAAAGCATAACATTTCAATAGTCATAAGATCCAACAAATACAATCCAACGTACAAGAGTTTAGTTTGTCCAACAATCCTCTACATAAGATAAGCGGGGCCTCGACATAGTTTGAGGCTCACCCTCAATACAATAGTAAAGAAAAGTAAAAGCAATACTAGCTAGATAGAAAGTGGCTATTTCCCTTGAACAAAAGGGCTCACCATAAGAAATAGTCTTCAAGATGATCACACGTCGTCTGGTGGAAGATAAAAATAGTCTTTGGTCCCTACATGGTTATAAGATGTAGACAAAGAGTATGGGTTAGCACATAGTATGCACTAAGTATGTAGGCATGCAATGTATATGACAATGTAGTATGACCAAGTAACATGACAAGGGGACAAGTGATACGAAAGGAATGCACGTAGCAAAAGAGATATATAACAATATGCTATGCCATGATACATGAGATACAATCCAACAATCGTAATATAGCGGGGATGTAACCTCAACCGACAACGGAGGAGACCCGAGCGAGCTACTACACAGATCTGAACTACTTGCCAAGTAGATCCCTAGTCAACCCTTCAACAAGGGGATACATAACAAGCCAATCCCTATCTAGGGAGATAACCCATGGTGGCACGTGGTTTGATGGAAAGGAGTGTGGACCCTTGGATATAGTTCACCCCGACTCCAATTCCTCGGTACTAAGTCTCATCCCACGGTAATACATATATATATACATGCAACTTCAAATTAGAAGACTTACATTCTTTTCAAAATCATGCATCATTAGTCAAAACCAAAACCATTGTTCAAACCATATTCATGCTTAGGCCAAAGGCCAACAAAAGTTTCCAAAATCATTCTAATAATCATTTCCATATCAATGCAATAAGAGTAGCCCATCTACATAGTTTATCAAAACAAGCCTTCATAAACATATCAAAGTGGTGCAAGCACCCAAAATGCTAAAAGAGCCATAACGGAGAGACTATGTGATCACAAGCCGTAACATATCATATCATAACAAGAGGGCCATGCCCTTAACAAGAGTTTCATCATAACCAACCTTCAATGCATATGCCATGAATGAAGAACAAGTGTATGGGTAATGGAATTCAAACCTTAAATTCACAATTCAAGATATAGTTCAATATAAATCATGAGAAATTCCATATTGAAAACATAATGCAATTTACCCATGCATAATTAAACCATTGAGGGACATGCACATTGATCCTTCAAGAATTTCCATGAACTTCATAAAATTCAAACTTAATTCATCATTAAATCACCTAATTTCTACAGCCACACTCCAATATCATGAAGTACATCAAAATTAGAAGAACCCATAACTTAAAGAAACTTAAAATCATAAATTAAAGAGTAGAGTTCTTGGGTCTTCGTAGATGAAAGGGAATCCATGAATCAAACCCACATACCTAGAGATTAACCACAAGAATTGATGAATTTAGCAAGCAAGATGATCTTCTCCAATTTCTTCAAGCTTTCAACAATGGAGGCCAAGAGAATTCAAGAAATTTTAGAGAGAATTCAAGAGTGTTTTGATGAGTGAAATAGGATTAGGGTTCGAATTTAGGGGTTTAAGAGACTTTAGGAAAGTTAAAATAGTCATAGGATTAGGCTAATTTATGAAATTACCATTAATGAAGCGGAATAACCCCTGAAACAAAGTGCCACATGGAAGGCCCCAGTTTGCTGTCCAATCGCACACGGACCGTATACCTATCCGTGTGGCTTCACTTGGCCATGATGTCGACTCAAACTCTCGGGAGATTTTCTAGAACACTTCACGGAGGGAATCACAGACCGTGTGGCTGCACACGGACCGTGTACTAGTCCGTGGAGCCACACCTGTCCCGGAGTCCATCCCCATAAGCTGGCCAACTCTATGCCCCACTCTACGGGACCTCCCACGGCCCGTGTAGGGTCTCACAGACTGTGGGGTGGTCCGTGGGGTTTGCCTTAGTCCTTGGCTGTGGGCTCCTGGACACCAGGAGCCCACTGGAACATCCCAAGAACTCGCACATGGACCTTGAACCTTCACACGGTCCGTGGTCTAGTCCTTAGCCCATTTCCAGAACTGATTTTTCAGCGTTCTTCTAATTACGGGCAGTCTCACTATTTTCGCCATAAGTTTTTCGTACGAACTCTGAATTGAATGAAACCAGTTGCGTTGCGAAGATAATTCAAAGAGATTCAATTTAATATATACAAGTTCACACAGTTCATCCTGTACCAAAAGTTATGATCCCTCAAAATACACTGCCCAACCGGCCTCACTATGTCACCAATTGGTCCGTTTTGAATTCGGCTACTTATATACAACCCATGGCTACCAAAATTCAACCATGACCAGTACAACACCATACAAGACCAACCATCAAGAAGTTCAAAATTTTTTGGGTTGTTACATCATCTCTCCCTTGGGAACATTTATCCTCGAATGAGATAAGACTACGGCTTGAGGAAATCAATCAAAACAAAAGACATTCTAACCATAACTCAAAACACTACTACAAAAGTAGACTTTAGTGGCAATTAAAATTTACATTAGCGGCCATAAAAATGGCCGTTATTACATTTGCCAGCCAATGATCTATGGTCGCTGTTTCGGGGGTCGGCAAAGGATTTTGCGACCATTCAAACAAAAGCTGGTAAAAC
>JBCEWC010004703.1:0-26633 GCA_038996855.1 Solanum aculeatissimum
CATGAAAGTTTGTTTGGCTTTTTAGCCCATGATGCATGACTATGAAATATGTTTGACTCTTGTTAAGTATGCATAAGTGTATTGAAAGTATGTTTGGATTCTAAGCCCAAGTATGCATGATTTGAAGTTCAAATGTCAAGTTTCGTTTTAAAAGCATGTATATGTATATGTATTCTTATGGGATGATGACTTAGTACCGAGAAGAATTGGAGTAGTAAGTAGGTTATTCCCAAGGGTCTCACTCTTTTCCCGAAACTATGTGCCTCTATAGGTTTCTACCGAAATGGGAGACCCGTAAGGTATGCTTTGATATGATATGCTATGCTATGCTATGTAAATTCTTCCGATATGGGAGACCCGTAAGAAAGGTGGCCATCACACCAAAATGGGAGGCCTGTAAGGTGTGGTGTGGATTACCCTTGGCAAGTAATCACCTTCGATCCAATGGGAGGGCTTTCATTGGGCAAGTTCATGTTGTAGCTCACATGGATTTGGATGTCGGTTAAGGTTCCATCCCCTCTATAATAAGCATTATGGCATTTCATGCATCATGAGTTTCATGGCATATTGTTATATTGTCCTTTCTTATATTCACTTCTATATATGTGCCCTTGCCATGTAGGTTGTTATAGGTTCATGTGCATATACATTTGCATGCCCGCATACTTAGTACTTTATTGTGCTAACCCATACTCTTGTCTATATGTTTTAACCATGTAGGAACCAGAGACGACTTCTATATTCCACCGAACGACGTGCGATTATTTTGAAGACTTTTGCTTGTGGTGAGCCCTTTTGTTCAAGGGCAATAGCCACCTTCTATCTACCTAGCAGTGCATGTTATTTTCTTTACCTATGTATTGAGGGTGAGCCTCAAACTATGTCGAGGCCCGCTTATCTTATGTAGAGGCTTGTTGGACAAACTAAACTCTTGTACATTAGATTATAATTGTTGAATATTATGATTATGGAATGCTATACTTACGATCCTTGATTATGGAAATGGTGATGATTATGCTTATGACTTGATGTTGGGATTGTGTGTTGATTATGTGCTTATGTGGAAAGTCTCATAACCCCGATGTACCCTCATAGCTTGAGTCCTACTTACCCGCCCCTTAGAGATAGTTGTTATGTGTTATGTGAATCCATATTTATCCCATTCCCAGAAACATCCCCATAGTTTTAGTCCAAAGCCCCGTTTCCCTTAGAACTTATGTGTTATGTGTTTACTTCCGCGCTTCCGAACCGATGATGTGTGTGATGATGATATGATGGTTTGATCGAGAAATTTTGAGTTCTCTTTCACCATGTCACATCTAGGCCCTTTTCCAGGTCGTGACATCGGGCCTTCCTGGAAAAGTATAACAATGAGCACCTCGACCTCCACTCAAAGAAACATAGCCCATACCACTTGACTGAGTGGAAAATCACTTGCTCCTCTACCACCATAGCAAGATCTGGGGGTGGACAGTTGTTGAGAAGGAGTAGGGGGAACATTATAACCTTCACAGCTCGTAGGCCTCACCTGAGAACGTAATAGACTTTGTCCTAAACCATAGGAATCACGAGTCCATTGTCCCCAATGTGAAGTTGGTAGGGTTGCATAAACCCTACCATACTAAAATGAGCTACCTCTTCAGATCATACCTTGGTCCCTTAATGAGGCACATGAGTACTGTCCCGAAGTACAGAACCTTTTGGGGTCCCTAAACTCCTCTCGCTGCATCAACTTTGCCTCTTTGGAAGCACTAACAAATGATTGAAAGGAAGTCCCATCTCTAACTACCTAAAATATTAATTTTTGATCGAATAAACCAATCATCTCACAAACTGACAGACCTTCTCTCCCTCGGTCGGAAGTATAGATGTAGCATGATGGGCCAACTAGCAGAAGCGAACCTCATACACTAAAATTGTTATGGTGCCCTACCTCAAGCTCTCAAATCTCAATTTTCTCTCCTCCTGGATTCTCCAAGGGACAAACCGATCATAAAACGTATTAGAGAATGTCTTCCAAATCATCTAAGGAAACCCAACTAGAAGGGATCCTAAATAAGTCCTCCACCACTCCCTAGCTAGCCCACGGAGCTGGAGGATAACATATCTCACACCATGTGTATCTACTAGATGCAAAGTACCAAGCACCTCTCTATGGGTAGTCAGGAACTCATGAGAATCCTCGATCTTGCCACCCTGGATCTTCGATGGCTCTATCTTCTTGAAATTCATATCTACATTGCTCATTATAGGTAAAGGCAGCAGCTGGTGGAATCTCAATAATTGGAGCTACTAGTGGCTGCACCATCTGAACCTTAGGCACAGGGGCCTACTGCTGATTTGGGAGTTGAACCCCAACTCGAGTCTGTGAAGTACCAGGAGTATCAATTGGGCTAGTTGTTTTCCCCAAAGTCTCCAACACACCTAAAACTCTCAGTAATGTATCCTGAAATAGTGGTGATACAACAAATTCATGCGGAACCTACTCATGTCTAGGCTCCAAAGCTGGTTCCGAAGAGATATCGCGATCATAATCTCTCCCTAGTGTGGCTCCTCGGCCCCTGCCTCTAGCTCATCCTCTAGCACAACCCCTACCCTTAGCTAGGGTCTCAATAGCAACATCAGGGGCAGTGTCTCCTCATCCTGAAGAAGCTATAGCTCTGGTCCTCGTCATCTATCAAAGGACATACGAATACTCAGCACTTAAACAAAACCACACATGAATGAATTAGAGTGAAACAAAATAAAATTTCCTAATAGTCCTCGTGGCCTCTCAAGGATAGGCAATGGACATCTTCGCACTGATCCTCAAGACTCTACTAGATTGGGATCGTGCACATGTGAGACCTATAAACCTGGAGCTCTAATACCAAATGTCATCGCCTAAAATCCGGATGTAATGACACTCACCTAACCCACCAAGGCAACTCAGTCCAAAACCCAACAACTTAACAAAATAGTAAAAGTAAAAGATAACAGTCTAATAAGATATATATATATAAATACGGAAAAAACAACTACAACTATCCCAAGAACTGGTGTCACATGTACAAGCCTCTAAATATAGAATACTCAAAATGAAATGTATAAGTCATAATGTCTAGCCCTCAAATAGAATCAAAAACATAGAATGGACCAGGCTCACAACCTACAAAAATGTAGCAAGGGGTGAGCACCAAACAATAGGGTACTCAGCAAAATGAAACTAACCTAAGGTAAAGCAATGAAGAATGCAAGTAACTCCTTAAATTCCAACCACAATCCGCCAAACTACAAATCTACTCTCAGAAAAATCTCAGCATAGTATAATATATAGGTCACAGTACTATAGGTATCCTCATCATCTGGTATAGCACATCAATACCCAAGTATACATATATAAATAGGTGCAACCCCTTTATCAAAATTAGGAATATGATAAGTACACAAACTCATACACCGTACACAACAGTAACAACCAGATATGAAATGAGATGGAGTGGATGCCATGAAATGAGTATAATGCAATGCAATGTCAAATATCATGATGCATGTCTGTCTTGCAATACACATCCGTTGATCAAATATGGTTGTCTACCTCAGTCAAAACCCATAGGGAACACACATGGACCATGTATCCATCGGAACTATTTTCCTTCGACAATAACTTTCATATCTAGTCGAAACTATTTCCCTTCGGCTTTTCCTCAACAATGGATCATCAAGCAAACACAAAATAATGACAATTAATTATGCTCATGGGGATAAAATATGCAAGATATTCATATGAAACATACATCTCAACAATAGAAACCGACTAATGCTCAAGTGCCTCAATATCACCACAGTCTCCATATATACATATATTTCCATCATATCACAATATAAGCAACATTTCGCTATCAATATCGAATGATTTACAAGATCACATAAGTCACAAATACACAATTAATTAATAGGCAATACACCATCATATGAATAATTCTTCTATTTCACATATCATGATCAAACCTACGATGATAAATTTCTATCCCCAAAGTACTCAATGCCACATACATAGGAGCATACAAGGTTCATTCATACTTAACTAAAGGTTAGAAGTTTACTTGCCTTAAGTAAAGTTCCAAATCAAGTCAAAATCGCCGCTTTCCCCTTTTAGGGTTGTCCAAATCACCACAATCTATTCAAATATGGTGTCACAATCACATAACGAATCTAATAACACTAAAATCACTCAATTCGGAGGAAAAGGGTAAAATGGTCAATAATCCCATGTCAAAAACCATTGTCAGAAATCTAAGGAATCCAACGACGAAGACGGTTTCAAAAATGGGGCTAAGATGAGTAAGAAATCAGTGATTAAGGTTTCAGAAAACCATATTCAAAAGTTCTCAATTTACACCATTAAAATCCAAAAATTAGAAGTTAAAAATATAAATTAATCAATGTAAATCAGTGAAATAGGTTAGAAAATAGTTTCTCAATCACTTTGCCTTCAAAACCTTGAAAATCCCCTCTTAGAACGAGCTTGGAAATGTCAAAAATGGTGAAAAGGGCTTAAATCCTGTCTTTTAAAACTGAAAAATGTCTGGGCACGAACAACACTCCGCAAAAACCTAGAGCATTGTTCGCGAACGCAGAGCATTTTCTGCAAACCCGAAGGTCGGGGGGACCAGCACTCCTCAAACGCAGAAATGTACTCCCCGAATGCAGAGGCTTAGGAAACCTCACGTGCCCACAACTCTGTGAACGTGTAGGTCTAAATGAATTGACCTCCACAGACACGGAGCTTTGGGCGTGATCACGAAGAACAACCTAGACCTACACTAGAAACTGCTAAAACCAGCAAAACACAGGTTTCCAAAAACAAGAACTGGACCCTCAGGAATTCGTTCAGAAACCCGTGAACACAAATCAAATATAGAACCCTACCATAAACGATGCTCCGGACTCAGTGGAACCGTCAGAATTCAAATCTGAAGTTCTTGTGGTTCCAAACCCGAGAAAGATTATTTAAACTAGTTTCGGATTCAAAAACTCAAAATATTCACGAAAGGTGTAAAAATTACAACGAAGTCATTTCTAGCATTAGTTTCATCATCCGGAATAACTGAAACTGATAAAATTTTGATATAAGCTCCCAAACTCTGAATGTTGACCAAAGTCAAACCTATGCTCCAAAATGAACTAGAAATACAACTTTGTGCCTAAAATCTCTGTTTTAACTCCGAATTTAGTTCTGCAAGTTCCCTTAGACCAGATTTGGCATTTTGAAACTGATGGAATCGAAGGAATTGAATTCCAACACTCGAAACTCAAAATAACCTCAAAACTCAAAATTTTCAACTTTAAGCCTTTTACAACTCTTTCTTTTGCAAAACTCCAACTTTTTACGAGATTTTCAAAATTCGACTTTAATACTCGACCAAATATGTCCCAAGGTAACTTTCGTGAAGGACATAATAGTAATTAAGTCAAAATATTAAAAATGACCTTTGAGGTCATTACAATAAAATATTTTCAAGCCAATTTTTAGCTTTTGCGAAATGTAGTTAACCTTTTTTTATTAACATATTTTCTATATAGCATAAAAATAATATAACTCTTTAGATGATAACTTTTTTATCGACAAACATAACATAAATTTTTAATTGTTATTGATCTATAGCTTTTTTCTTAACATAGGCAAATTATAGATTATTTGAATATATTCTTAGTATATTTCTATTCTAACAGTACAAATTTGTAATGAATAGTGAAAAAACTAAAAACAACGATACAATTAAATATATTTAAGTATTATTATTTCTAAAAGTCTAATATTATGAATAAAACGTTTCCAAAGAATTATCGGGTTCAGCTTCTATTAGTAGGTTTGTTCTTACTAAAAATAATAAATTGATATTGTTTACTCTCTCCTAACATGAGTGCTACTTTGAACGACTGTCTTCCCTTTTTTGTATGATACTTTTTTATGACCTTTGAATTAGAAACATGAAATTAGTTTGTTAAGAGAAAATTCAAGTACGTATAGTTATTTAAAAATTAAATAATTACTTGTATAAGATAGATATTTCAATAATAAATACCATTAATCCAAATTTGATGCAAAATATGAATGCATTACTTACCAATAAGACAAATCATCAATTATCACCAATTATTGTAACAATGTAAAGAGTTATTTAGACACTTCAAAACCGAATGGGCTAAAAAAATAAGGGCCCAATTTGTGGGTCAATTAAATATACTTGTACAATTTTTATCTGTGTAAAAAAATGAATTATTAGATTGTGTTAAAAATATATTAAAATAAATAGGAACAAATATAACCAACGATATATAAAAATGTAATTTAACTCAAAATAATAATTTAATAAAATCAAAATAATATTTTAGACTATTATTAAAAATATTAAGGACTAAAATTAATTAAAATTCAAAAATAAACTAATTAAAATCTTAATATTTTAAAAATAAGAGTAATTATCAAAAAATTAATCTAAAATTATCAAAAAGATATTTTAAACTATTTAAAAAAATAACATCACAAAATGTATGAATTTTTTAAAATGTTGAACCAAAATTGGGTGTCAATAATTGTCCCTTTCTTTGGATATTATCGATGAAAGAGATCGTGGACAAAGAAAATTGGTGAATCCAATTTTGGTCAAACATATGACCTTCAATAGGAGTATCTTGACTGCGATGGAAGTTGTTCCTCAATTCCAAGAGTTCCACATTGTTGCGTCTTTGTTGACCTGGTTTGTACCTGTGGTTTAATCAAGAATGCATCCTTTTGGATGTTCTCGAAAAAAACTAAGATAAAACTTTATTAGTATAGACAAAATTAAAGAAAAAGGTAGCATCGCTTTCAATACTTTTATCATCTTCTTTCAATGCATGTCGATAACCTTCGTTTGATTTCTAAATCAAGGTGTGAGTCTTTTGAAAAGACAAATAAGATCCATTGATATGATACGAATAAAACATGATCCATTGGTAGGATATGAATTCATGTCCATCGGTAGGATGAATGCAAAATAATCCATATAGGATAAAATGCATGTCCATTGAAAGGACGAATGAAGATAGTTTTATTGAATGCAATATGAGTGGCCCTCTCGACAATGCAAGATGAATTAATATGCAAAATGAATGAATATGCAATATGAATGACTGGCACTCTTGGCAATGCATTATGTATGAATGACTCTCTTGATAATGCAAAATGAATTAATAGCTCTCTTGGCAATGCAAAATGAATGAATGGCCCTCTCGGCAATGCAAAATGAATGAATGGTCCTCTAGGAAATGAAAATGAATGAATGGCCCTTTCGGCAATGTAATATGAATGAGTATGCAAAATGAATGAATGGCTATCTCAGAAATGCAATATGCATGAATGTCTCTTTCGGCAATGCAAAAAAAATGAATGGTCCTCTCAACAATGAAAAATGAATTAATGAATGGCCCTCTCGGCAATGCAAAATGAATGAATGGCCCTCTCAGCAATGCAAAATGAATGAATGAATGGCCCTCTCGGCAATGCAAAATGAATGAATATGTAAAATGAATGAATGACCCTCTTGGCAATGCAATATGAGTTAATAGCCCTCTCGGTGATGCAATATAAATGAATGTGACACTACCACCTCCGATAGTGCAATGTGAATGTAATGAAAATGATAAAATGCTACCACCTCCGGTAATATGATATACAATGAATGCATGTGACACTACCACCTCCGATTGTGCAATATGAATGCAATTAAAATAAAGAAACACTACCACCTCTGGTAATGCGATGTAAAATGAATGCATGTGACACTACCACCTCTAATAGTGCAATGTGAATGTAATGAAAATGAACAAATACTACCACCTCCAATAATACGATGTAAAATGAATGCATGTGACACTACCACCTCTGATAATGCGATGTAAAATGAATGCATGTGACACTATCACCGCCAATAGTGCAATATGAATGCAATGAAAATGAAGAAACACTACCACCTCCAACAATACGATATAAAATGAATGCAAATAACACTATCACCTCCGGCAGTGCAATGTAAAATGAATGCATGTAACACTACCACCTCTGGTAATGCAATGTGAATGAATGCAGATGACACTATCTCCTTCGGTAGTGCAATGTTAATGTAATGAAAATGAAGAAATACTACCACCTCCAGTAATGCAATATAAAATGAATGCATGTGACACTATCACCTTCGGTAGTTCAATGTAAATGCAATGAAAATTAATGAATACTACCACCTTCGGTAATGTAATAGAAAATGAATGCATGTGACACTACCACCTCTGATAGTGCAATATGTATAATGGTGTCTCTTCATTAATAGGATGACACTATTTTCTTTCAGCAATGCTATTTGAAGTTGATTTTGAACTTCTGACTATGTTGGAGATCATTTGAAGCTGACTATCGAGTTTCTGACAGTATCTGATGCAATTTTTGAGGTCTTCCTCAAAAATATTGTCCCAGTTAGATTTCTTGGTGGATCTTGAAATATTGATGAAAGAATCTCACATTATTGTAGAAGTTTTTAGATTTTTTCAAAAATTTTGTCCAAGTTGCATGTACTGACATAATATCTAATCTTGACTTGTTGGGGATGACATCTTTCTTGTACATTTTGAGATTTTTTCAAGATTCCATCCCAATTTTCATTGTAAAGAGGAATGAAAATCTCAGCAGGTACATGACCAAACCTAAATGATGATTATTTTTTCCTTTTTTTCTTTTCTTCTTTTTTTTCAAAAAATAAAGAACGTAAAGCAAATAGTCAAATCTTGACCACAATTGATACCAACAGTTAGGAATGCATAAAAATTTATTTTATTTCTTTTTTTTAACTAGGATTGAATTCGAAGTACTCCTACAAATTCAACTGGTACCTCAAACGTACTGAAGTATCAACAAGATTGTTCATCTTACTTCAAACAAAGATTTCGAATTATATTCATTCGCATGTGTCAAGTTCTCTCAAAACAAAGAAAGTTCTATTCACACATGCATGAAGTATTTAATTTAAGAAAATCTTGCAAAATACGGTCACACTCAGAAAGATATTCAATGCACGCAATTGTGATACTATATGCTTGAACTTCATGTTAATCTCCACTAATGTGAGAATATTAGGAATAAGATCGTGTAGGGCTTGTTATTGGCTTGCAATGCAGGCTTAGGGACGGATAGAGTATTTATTTGGGATAACAGTGACTTAATCCCTCCTTAAGTGTCATGCTAAATTTGTGTTTTTAACAATTGATATGCATTTGCAGCTTGATCCTATTTGTTGTCCCTTCCTTATTGTTTCGACTTCATAGACACATTACTCATTGGGAATTTTTCCTCATTTTATCCCCCTTTTTGAAGTTTTTTTATTTTGTTAGAGAAATTTTCTTCTTGTCTTTTTTTGACATTGTAGGGGTATCTTTGTCCTTTCTTATTCTTCCGGCATTCCTTTTTTCTTTTCTTTTTTTTCTTCTTTTCTTTTTTCTGTGTCTAGAAGTCATTTTTGCATTCTTGATTTTGAGACTTTGCGTCTTTCGCCCTTGACAATTTCAAACTGTGATCTTCTCTTATAATTTGCATATTTTTTGTGCACTCAAGAAGGTAGGACCAAGAGAAGGATAGTACATGTAAGCACTCAAAAGGTAATGGCTAAGATGTGGTTGTCCAAAGAAAAGCTTTTAGGATCAAAGTGAGAAACTAGGGTTCAATGTCATTTCATAGGCTTTAAAAGGCACAATTGGGTCAAAGAAGGTCTACGATCCTTTCTCAAACCAAACACTAAGGGTGTGCAAAAACCAAACCGACCGATAAACCAAATCAATAAAAATGTTATTGGTTTATTGTTATTGGGTTATTAGGTTATTGGATTTATTATTGGGTTATCGATTCGATATCGATTTTTATGATTGGATTATTGGGTAAACCGATAACCCAATAAGATTATAATAATTTAATATTTTACCCCTTCATAAATATTAAATATTAGTAATTTAATAGTATAGGACACTATAGCAATACTTTGCATATTTTAATCTTTACAGTACTTAAGTGATTATTTATCCACTTTAGTATTTTAGTTTGTAATTAATTAATTATAGCTTTTGCAAGTTTGTAAATATAGTCTTCGTACTCTATCTGCTTTTTCTTAATGAAAATTCTCATTATCATTCTTATCGGGTAAACCAAAAACTGCACCGTTAATGACTTAAAACCGATAAACCAAAAATCGGTAAAAATTATTTTATTGGTTTCTTATTGGTTTAGTATATTTAAAAATCAAAAATCGATAAATCAAATTGATAATGTATAAAATTGAACTGAATCGACCGATGCACACCCCTACCAAACATTACTCAGGATTTCGCCTCAATAAACATTCAGGCCAAGTTCTAGATCAACCATGCGATGCAATTGAATTTTGATCTAAAACTCATCCCACACAATACACTTGCAACTATGAGATTGATTTTATTCTTATTGTGAATACGTGTAAGAGAATTTTCAAACATCACAAAAATATAATGAGAGGTACCAAAAGAATTTATGACTTACCACAAAATCAATTCTTTTCATAATATCATATATTTCACATGCTCCTAACATAAATAATCCCAATTGAGTTGAAGATATAACTTTTAGAATATGTACCAAAATTATTTTTTTGAAATTAAAAAAAAAAAGAATACCGAACCCAAGAAGGATTGCCTACGTATCTCAAAGAATTGAGAATCAGGTATGCATAGTTTTTTTTCTCTTTTTCTTTTTGAAAATAAAAAAGGAGCACCAAACCCATAAGGGCTACCTATGTGTCTCATGAATATGAGAATCAGGTACGCGTAGTTTGTGAAGATATAGTATAAAATATGTACAATTTTTTTAAAATAAAAAAGGAGCACCAAACCCAAGAAGAGTTGTCTACGTATCTCAAAGATATGAGAATCAGGTACGCGTAGTTCGTGAAGATATGATATATAATGTATATCTTGAAAAACTAAATGTATTTATTAAAAGAAAAACAATAGGAATGAAAAAATCAATGAGTATATTTAAGGACCAAACTATTCGCATTAATAAAAAAATACTAAACAAGAATCTCTTCTTTTTTTGCTTTTTTTTTTTTTGTAAAGAATGTAAAATAAACAAAGTGAAAGACATTTGTTGAATATAAAATCATATACAAAAATTAAACTATATACAAAATCTGTGAAAATCTTTTTTTTCTTTTTTATTTTTGAGACATTCCAAAAAGAATTGTCCTCGTTTTTATTGTGATGAATAGAAAAACTTATGGGGAATATGACCGAGCCATTGTGGTGCCTATGTATCCCATTAAAGTGGAAATCAGGTCAATCATAGTTCAAATAAATTATAACTGGCAAAAATCATACTTCAAGCAAAATATATGTATTTACATAAATAAAACAAATTATGTAATATTTACACAACAAATAATGTATAATGTGTCCTAATATACATGTGACAATTTAAGCCAAAGGTAAACTATTTATTTACAATAAAATAAAATAAACTACAAATAATAAAAATCTCTAATCCGAAGGGCAATAGTACAGATAACGTGACATACACAGTTTTTAATGTTATCAAATAATGAATGATTGTCTTTTTGGTCATAGGCCAATTAGACACAAGGTGGTCTTCTAATAGACCCAATACACCATAAATATCAGGTCAACTTAGGTGAATGCACCTAAATAAGGAATTTGGTTCCACTCTAACCTAGGTTTACTAAGAGTTGATTTCAAAAGACTTGATACTCAAGTTGGATAAACTGTGGGGTAAAATAGTAAATGACATTGGACGACCACGAATCAACTATCCACTTTCAACTTTCAAAAAATATAAAGGGATTTTTCTGAAGGGACACCCTCAAATAATCACGTAACCGCCCCTTATCGTAACGCAAACTAGTCTGCCGGTTTGCGAAATTATGTCATGAAATGCAAATGATAGTATACATATAATTAAATAAATAAATCATGAATAAATAAGTAAATACAATATATGGATAATCAACATAATATATAAGATAAGATCTATGACATAAACACAAAATCTCCTTAAAAAAATCATAATGGTTAGAACCTCAAAATTCCCCAGCGGAGTCTCCATTCTATTGACATCCTGAAGGCACAACGTCGTGGCAACTCGTAAAACATAATTAAATTAAATTGAATTAAAGAATTTAAAAGAATTTTTAAAAAAAATAATTTGGTTTTGGAGTCGCCACCTAATTTTAAGGATAATTAGGAAACCAATTAATTACTTACAAAAGAGAAAACTTTTGCGACCTAATTAAATTTCGAGTAAGAGTTCAAGTTATTCTGAAAGAAAGGTATTAGCACCCTTCAGAATCCACAATTGTGGGTCCCGAAGGATTCATTTTTTCAAATTAAAGAGCAGATAAACAATATAACACAAGTATAATAATCATGAAATATACAGAAAGAATGAAGTAATGGTAATACAAGAACGGCCTAAATTTGTCTAACGTCAATAATATACACAATAATGAATAAATAAATAAGTAAATAAAAGAGCAACTCTGTGTACCTGTAAAAACACTTAGTAAAAGTGTTAGTAATGAGTAATTATGAATAAAAATGATAACTAAAAATAAAATTCATCTTATATACATAGAAGGCCTTGAAAATCGACGGTAATTTTTTTATCAATCAATTTTAATATACTATATATATACGTGAATTCAAACTAAATTTTATTAAATTTAAAAATACAATAAATATTAATCTAAACTAAATATTTTTCATATTTTTAAATAGAGAGACCTCGAAATCCGACTGATAGATTTTTTTTATTGGTCAATTTTAACAAATAATGTGTTAAGGAGAAATAAAACAATCAAAAGAAAAATAACTTTCAAACCATCATGATAGCTAAACAAATTATGAACAACATTTATTCCAATAGTGAGAATACTACTCAAAATGCAACTAAACAGTAATAGTAATAATAATATAAAATAATATATGGCAATGCAAGAGAAGAGCAATAACTAAAATATTAACAGTAACTTAAGATAAAATAAACATAATACAAGTTCAACAAAATATAAATAATCCACTAAAATCATTCAAAATTAGTAAGCAATAAAGAACCATGGTCCATAACTTTTCAACAAAAAAACAATATTAACATAAAGTAAAGTAAAATAATTCATAAGAAAGAATGTGATGAACAATGGAACAACCTATACTGGACAAATTTTAGTAGAGAACAAGCAATATCAACTTGTAATCATAGTATCATAAAATTTAGTGGTTCAACTTTTGAATTAAATCAGCACAAACTTAACAAAGAAAATTACAAGGTAGTACAAAGTAACAGTGAAAATAGTGATAGATGGAGTAATAAATGAAACCAACGAAAAGAGATAACAAAACTATGCAATTCAGTCCCCAAGGGATAATACAGTAAAGGAACCAATAATTACCACAATATGGCTAGAAAAATATCTTAACATTGAAACCAAAATGAACAACAAATAACCCAATAATATTCAACAATAGCAATTAGAGTCTGTTTGGAAGGACATCCTGATAATTGTATTTGGTGTAATTTGGTGTAATTACACTATCTGACATATTTGGTTGGACAGGTAATTATTTGATCAGCAAGTAATTAGGTGTAGTTGACTGGGTGTAATTACACTTTTCAATTCACAGGGGGAGGCTGTGAATTGCAGGTAATTACATGGTGTAATTATGTGTCGGATACTTTTTAATTTCTTTCTTTTATTTTTATATTTTTATTTTTATTGATTTTTTTATTTTGATTATTTTAATTTCTTTTTATTTTTATTATTCTAATTTTTTCTAAAACTGTATTTTATTTTATAATATTTATTTTTCGTTTCTTTCTTATTCTCAATCTTTATATGTCATGTGATTCCAATACAATTTTTTACATTATCTTTTTTATTTATTTATTTCATTTTTTTCATTAACATGATTTTATTAGCATTCTAATTTTTAAATTAAAGTTGAATTCATTGTTGGATAAAGTTATAAATATACATATTTTTTCTTTTAAATCATATTTATTTATGTTATATTGAAATTTGGCATAAGAGTATTATGTTAATTTTTTTAATTTTGTATTTAAAACTTATGTTATATTTTTTAGTTTCATTTGTTTTTGTTGTACTGGCCTGATATTTCATCTTACAAGCCATTTATTTTTTTAATTAGATTAGATAGATTATTTTTTAATCAAATATTTTAACAATTTTACTATGACATTATATTTATAATATTTAATATTTTTATCAAACACATATTTCATGATGTTCGCATAAAACTTATATTTTTAATTTTTTATAATTAGTTTAATTAAAATATATTAATTTAAAAAATATAAATTGATTTTTTTATAATATTGATAAGAATATATATTTACTAATTAATATATTTTTTAAAGACAATATATATCTTAAATATTTAATTTAATATTATTTATAGATACTCTTATTTGTCTAATATAAATTTTTAATTTTAGATAATTAACTTTTGTTTTTAAAATTTAATATAACCTTGTAATTACACTCGTGCAACCAAACAACACACTTGTAATTACACTCTAGCAAACAAATAGGATAGTATAATTACTATAGAGTGTGTAATTACTACCTTAGTAATTACACCAATTTCAATTACCAGGTAGCTTTCCAAACAAACCCTTAGTGTTGGAAATGGTGAAGGAAAATTAAAAGAGTGATGAAAAAAAGTTACCTGAACTTTACCAGATCTGAGAAATGGTTGCATGAGTTACTAATTTTGAGGGAGAGTTGGAACTTTGAGCTTGTTGGCTATTGAAGTTGTTTGCCCATTAGAGTTGCAGGTTGCTCCGGCGTGGCTGTAACACCCTCAAATTCATCCTGCCTAATTTGATAGGAGACCCAGAGAAAAATTGACAAAAATGACTGAGACTAGTCACTAAGAGGAAACCACGAGGGTCATCTACGGCCCATGGATGGGGTCTCACGGGACCCTTTGACACTTGAAATTTTTTTTCAAGTCTGAGGACTCAAAGTACGAAAAGGTCTATGACTTGTGTCCCTTATTTCGACGTAGAAGGGTCTTGTGACAAATTTTAGTAGCTTAAATTTTGAACACCCTTATCTACGAGAGAGACTTACGACCCGTAAAACCTTTCACATCCCGAAGAGGTATTTCATAGAATATTCCAGTAACCAAACTATTTTGAACTTTGATTTACGAGATGGATCTACGGCCCATATAAAGACTTACGACCCGTAAAAGGGGTGTCGTAAGTCGGGTCGGCAATTTTTAACAAGGATAATTTTGTCCATTCCTATAACTTTTTAATCTAACACTTGATCGTTTTGAACTTAATTTAAGTCCTAAAACAGAACCTTAAGTGTATTTTCACTATTCTTCACACTTAGGGATTTTCTAAGAGCAACAGAGAGGAGAGGGAAGTGAGGATTTCGAGTGCAAATGTGAGGATCGACTGAGTTTGATTGTTTCTTCAATTTCTAGGTATGTAAGGCTTCCTAAAAGTGTGGAACTGAGTCCGTCCATGTATCCCTTCGTCTAGTTTAGTTGAATTTGAATATTTACTGAGTATTAAAAAAATCCTATAATCCCACTATCCAAGTTTCTGTATTTATTGAGTCGTTACGATTATGCATTGAATAATTGATGCATTATATTGTTGTTGATATGAGATTGAGATATTAATCTTTGCACTTGACATCATGAACCCTAAATTGCATGATTTATGAAAGTCTAAACATGAAATGAGTGGGGACTTGAGTTTGATTGTCTAAGTTGAGTAAATTGATCACAATTGAGCATGAGAAGCATATTGCATTGCCATTGTATGTCCATTGATGCATTTTTGCTTGCAATCCATGATGAGTCTAATTGAGTGAGTCTAAATGACAGTTTGAGTTGAGTCATGATTGTGAGTTGACTGCTTTTCCTGATTGCATGAGTTGATGGGAACTAAGATAAGTTGAGTTGAGCCAACCAACTGAGGCTGGGGTTCGAGTTGATGGATATGAGTATGATTAAGATTTGAGTTGATTGATGAGTTGAGCATATTTTAGTCTTTGGAGGGGTATCGAGCACCGAGATGGGAGCGAGTGAATAACTATTCTAACCCACAAAACTACGTTATCAGCGTAGGATAGTCATACAACATGTTCTGATGATTTTTGTCCCAAAAGATGGGCATTTATCATGGATCCATGAGAGAGAGGTTGATCGTCCTTTACCTTGGCATGTTTAGGACGGGCGTGGCAACGACGTCGCCTTTGTTGTGTATCACCCAACTAAAGGTGGTGGGATGGGATGTCGATTAAGAGAAACTCCTAAGCAAATACTAATTGAGCATGATATTACAAAACTGAGTTGAACACTACTGAGTCTATTATTTTAAAGAAAGGCATGATTTACTTTAAACTTGCATAATTATTTAGATGAGTTGTGAGTTGATTGAGTTGAGATGAGTGAGTCGAGCTTTACTTTCTTGAGCTATTTTACATACCAATATATTCCATGCACTGATGTCCAATTGGACTTGCATCATTTCAAGATGCAGATATAGGTAATAAAGGACTTCAACCCGCACGTCATTGAGGTCCAGTTCGGTGCATTCACAAAGTTGGTGAGCCCTCCTTGCCTTCCGGAGAAGCCCTTTTATCTTCGCATTTCCCTTTGAGTATTTTATTTCTTTGATTTGGGATAGCCATGTCCTGTCATGGTACCATCTAGATATTTAGAGATAGAGACTTCATAGACACGTAAGTAGAGGATTTGTTGATTGTCATTTATTTTCCTAAATTGATCATTGGAAACTTTTATATTGATAGAGCTTAATTATTTATTTGAGTATTCTTCCATTGTTGAGTATTGATGTGATGATGAGGTCAGGTGCTTCTCTTGGGGAATCAGCAATGGTTCTTCAAGTGTTGGTCATTCCAAGGGTACCCTCACGGGGCGTGACAAACATGGTATCAGAGCATAGAGTTCAAGAGTCCTACGGAGTCTATGAAGTCATGTCTAGTAAAGTCTTGTTTATGAGTATTTTTTGCACCACACTTTATAAACAGGAGGCTATAGCATATTTAGGAATGGTTACACTTCTTTGTATTCTGATTTCATGCGATGGAGTTTAACAACATTAAAGATCTTTTCTAATTCATGCGCTATATGTTTGGAGATCATGCCATCAAAACGTACAGTGATCCAGAGGAATGCTTCAGTTAGAAATGTTGAGAATCCCCCTCCTGAGGTGCTTGCTCAGATGAAGACAAAGGGTCAAGGTCGACCAGCTAGAGCTTTCCCACAGGATTCTACTGCTCCACCTGCCCAGACTATAGAGGTCGATTTCAATGGAGCTATCACTATGCTCACCCTATTAGTGGTTGTTGAGAATGGTCTCCTAGTACTAGTTCTCAGGAGTTAACTGCGGCCACAAGGCTTAGAGATTTTTTGAGGATGAACACTTATCTTCACTGGAACTAAGGTTGAGGAGGACCCTCAAAATTTCATTGATGAGATGTACCGAGGGAGTTGAGCTTTCTGCCTATCAACTCAAAGATGTGGCCATTGTCTGGTACAATCAGTAGGAGGAGGGTCGAGATGAAGATGTCGAGCCTGTCGAGTGGAGAGAATTTGAGAATATTTTCCTTGATCACTTCTTTCCACGAGAGTTGAGGGAAGCGAAGGTTAAGGAGTTTGTTAACTTGAAGCAAGAGGGGACAACTGTAAAAGAATACAGGCTCAAGTTTATCTAGTTGTCCATATATGGTCCAGGACATGAGGGAAAGAATGAGAGAATTTGTGTCCGGCCTGGGTAGACATGTTAAGAAAGAGTGCAAAGCGGCATTGTTGATCCTAGGTATGGATATTTCTAGACTTATGGTTTATGCCCACCAGATTGAGAAGGATAAGAAGAGAGATAAAGAGCATCTGAGTAAGAAGGCTAAGTCATCCGGGACTAAGCTCAGTCAGCCTAAGCAAGGCAAGGGAGATAGGTCCTACTTCTAGAAGAGGCCTAATAGCTATGCACCATCTTCAGCCAGTGCACCATCTTCGAATACCAGGTGTGATCAGAGGTCCCAAGGTTAGTCAAACTTTAGGTCACAGGGTTCATAGTCACAGGCTAGCGTGACCCTTGGTTCTAGATGAAAGCTACCTTGTGGGAAGTGTGGCAAGATAAACCTGGGGGAGTGTAGAGATGGAGGGAACAAATGCTATAAGTATGGGCAACCAGGACATTTTCAGAGGGAGTGTCCGATGTGGGGAAATCAGGCCCAGTTCTCTGCCACAACACCACTAGATAGAGGTAATCAGAGGGGCACTGCACCAGGGGCAAGCAATGGGACAAACTATCTTTATGCGATGGGGAACCGACAGGACCAAGAGGTTGCACTAGATGTTATGATGGGTACTATTCGAGTCTTTACTTTTGATTGTTATGCCTTACTTGATCGGAGTGTGACTTGTTCCTTTGTGATGCCATATGTGGTTGGTAGATTTGAGATCCTTCCTGAGTGTTTGCTTAAGCCATTTTATGTTTCTACTCCTGTTGGTGAGCCCATCCGAGTTGAAAGAATCTATAGAGATTGTGTGGTGTTCATCTATCATATGGATACTCTTGCTGCTGATTGAGTTGGAGATGGTTAATTTCGACATGATCCTTGCCATGGACATGTTTCACGTATGTTATGCCACTGTTGATTACAGAATTCAAACTGTCAAATTTGAGTTTTCGAATGAGCCCATTATTGAGTGGAAAGGAGATTTTATTGCGCCTAAGAGTAGGTTTATTTTCTACCTCAAGGCCCAAAAACTAATCTCAAAATGATGTATCTATCACCTTGTGTGGGTTAAGTTTGATGATGTTGAGCCCCTTGCTCTTGGGTTCGTACCGATCGTGAATGATTTTCCTGAAGTGTTTCCTGAGGATTTGCCTAGAGTCCCTCTTGATAAGGAGATTGACTTCAAGATTGATATTCTCCCTGGCACTCAACCTATTTCTATTCCTCCGTATAGGATGGACCCCACTGAGTTGAAATAGTTGAAGTAGAAGTTAAGAGATTTGTTGGAGATTGAATTTATTAAGCTGGGTGTTTTACCATAGGGTGCTCCGATCCTATTTGTGAGAAAGAAAGATAATTTCCTCAGGATGTGTATCGACTATCGCTAGTTGAATAAGGTGACAGTCAAGAACAAATATCCTCTTTTGAGGATTGATGACTTATTTGACCAACTTCAAGGTGTCATTATTTTCTCCAAGATAGACCTGATATCAGGCTATCACCAGTTGAAAGTGAGAGAATGTGACATCCAAAAGATGACTTTTCTAACCCAATATGATCACTTCGAGTTCATGGTAATGTCCTTTGGGTTGACAAATACACTTGAAGCCTTCATGGACCTGATAAATAGAGTATTCAGACAGTACCTTGACATGTTCATGATTGTATTTATTGATAACGTATTGGTGTACTCCATATATGAGGAAGAGTATGTTAATCACCTTGCAGACGCTCAAGGATAATAAGTTGTATGTAAAGTTTTCGAAGTGTGAGTTTTGGCTCAAAATTGTGGCATTTTTAGGCCATGTGATTTTGAGTGATGGCATATGAGTAGACACTCAAAATATTGAGGTGGTTAAGAACTATCCTAGACTAACCTCTCTAACAGACATAAGATGTTTTCTGGGTTTGGTTGGTTACTACCGCAGATTTGTTGAAGGATTTTCTTTTATATCAACATCATTGACTAAACTGAATCAGAAGAAGGTCAAATTTTAATAGTCTGATGAATGTGAGAGAAATTACCAAGAGTTGAAAACTTGGTTGACTACTGCCCCAGTGTTGACCTTGCCTGAAAGGACTAATGGATTGGTCATTTATTGTGATACCTCTAGAGTGGGATTAGGATGTGTGTTGATGCAGAGACGTAAAATAGTTTCTTGTGTTTCTAGACAACTCAAGGTTCATGAGAGGAATTATCCAACCATGATCTTGAGTTGGCTATGGTGGTATTTGAGCTTAAGATTTGGTGCCACTACTTGTATGGGATGCACGTAGATGTGTTCACTGATCACAAGAGCCTGCAATATGTTTTCAACCAGAAAGAGCTCAACCTTAGGCAGAGGAGGTGGCTAGAATTTCTCAAGGACTATGATATGAGCATTCTCTACCACCTAGGTAAAGCTAATATAGTTGTTGGTGCTCTGAGCAGGTTGTCTATGGGGAGCACTGCTTATGTGAAATAGGAGAAGAAAGAGTTAGCTAAAGAGGTTCACAGATTGGTGCAATTAGGAGTTTAGCTAGATGAATCTGGTGAAGGTGGAGCTCTTGTGCACAATGGATCTGCATCATCTCTAGTAGTGGAGGTAAAGGAGAAGCAAGATCAAGATCTTATCTTATTGCAACTGAAAGCATATATGATTAAGCAGAAGGTGATAGCTTTTGCCAAAGGGGGAGATGGAGTATTGAGGTATCAAGGCAGATTGTGTGTTTTAGATGTTGATGGTGTTCAAGGGAGGATCACGGCAGAGGCTCATAATTCCAAATATTCCATTTATTCAAGATTGACTAAGATATATCAGGACCTGAGGAAGGTTTATTGGTGGAGCAGAATGAAAAGAGACATTGTTGAATTTGTTTTCAAGTGCTTGAATTGCCAACAAGTGAAAGTTGAGCATCAAAGGTCATATAGAGTAGCTTAGAACTTTGAGATTCTATAGTGGAAGTGGGATATGATCAACATGGACTTCATTATAAGTTTATCAAGGTCTCGCAGACAACATGACTTGATTTGGGTGATAGTTGACAGGATGACAAAGTCATTATACTTTTTGGTCGTGAAAACTACTGACACCATTAAGGAATACGCACGGTTATACATCAGATATATATATTGTGAGGTTGCATGGGGTCCCCTTGTCTATCATCTCAGATAGAGGATCCCAATTCACCGCTCAGTTCTAGAGGTCCTTTCAGAAAGGCTTAGGTTCCAAGGTAAATCTCAGCACTGCCTTCCACCCTTAAATTGATGGCCAGACAGAGCACACTATCTAGACCTTTGAGGATATGTTGAGGTCCTATGTCATTGACTTTAAGGGTAATTGGGATGACCATTTTCCTTTGGTCGAGTTCGCTTACAATAACAATTTCCATTTGAGTATTCAGATGGCTCCATACGAGGCACTTTATGGAAGGAGGTATAGATCACTGATTGGTTGGTTTGAGGTAGATGAAGCAAAATTGATTGGACCAGACTTAGTTCACCAAGTCATGGAGAAGGTGAAAATCATCCGAGAAATATTGAATACTGTACAAAGTTTATAGAAATCTTACACAGATGTCAGGAGAAGGGATTTAGAGTTCGAGGTCAATGATTGGGTGTATTTGAAGGTATCCCCTATGAAGGGAGTGATGTGATTCGGTAAGAAAGGGAAGTTAAGTTTGAGGTACATTGGCCTTTACCATCAGAGTGAGCGTCCATCTATCCGGTCTTCCACATTTCCATGCTTAAAAAGCACTAGGAGATCCACAGTTAGTTGTACCTATTGAGAGTATTAGAGTAAAAGATAGCCTAAGCTACTAGGAGATTCCTGTCCAAATCCTTGATAGACAAATTCGAAAGTTGAGGACCAAAGAGATTGCATTTGTCAAGGTGCTATAGAGAAATCAGTTTGTGGAAGAAGCTACTTAGGAAGCTGAGGAAGATATGAAAGTCAAATATCTGCACCTATTCCCACTTGTTGAGGATGAGAGATTCGATGGTAATGACTTTCTTCTTAATTCTTGAATTCCTGTCCCTTGAATTTTATTCGTTCTGAGTTTGATAGACTATAGAGCTCTAGAGTCCGAGTAAGGATTGATTTGATGTGTTAACAGTTTAATTGTCCTACTCACTGAGTTTCTTGACTGGTTGATTGCATGAGTAATTTGTGATTGTTTTATTGGTAGAGTCGATGATAGGATTTGTGGTTGCCTAGTTATCCCTATATTTCTCTTCATTCAAGGACGAATGATCCCAAAGAGGAGATAATGTAACACCCCCAAATTCTTCCTGCCTAATCTGATAGGAGACCTAGAGAAAAATTGAGAAAAGTCACTGGAAAGAAACTACGAGAGCCATCTATGGCCTGTAGAGAAATCTACAGCCCGTAGATAGGGTCTCGTAGGACCCTTTGACACTTGAAAAGTTTTTTCAGGTCTGAGGACTCAAAGTACGAAAGGTTCTATGAGCCATATCCCTTAGTACGATCGATAGAAGGGTCTCGTGGCAAATTTTAGTAGCTTAAATTTGGGACACCCTTATCTACGAGAGAGACTTATGGCCCGTAAAACCTTTCACGACCCATAGAGGTGTTTCGTATAACATTCTAGTAACCAAACTATTTTGAACCTTGATTTATGAGATGGATCTACGACTCATAGAAAGACTTATGGCCCATAAAAGGGGTCTCATAAGTCAAGTCGGTAATTTTTAACAAAAGCAATTTTGTCCATTTCTATCACTTTTTAATCCAACCCTTGACCATTTTGGACTTAATTCAAGTCCTAAAATAGAGCCCTAAGTGTATTTTCATCATTCTTCACGCTTAGGGATTTCTTGAGAGCAATGGAGAGGAGAGGAAAGTGAGGGTTTCGAGTACAAATGTGAGGATCGATTGAGTTTGATTCTTTCTCCAATTTCAAAGTATGTAAGGTTTCCTAAAAGTGTGGGACTAAGTCCGTCCACGTATCCCTTTGTCTGGTTGAGTAGAATTGTGAACAGTTACTGAGTATTAAAAAAATCCTATAATCCCACTATCAGAGTTTCTGTATTTATTGAGTCTTTACGATTATGCATTGAATAACTGATGCATTACATTGTTGTTGATATGAGATTGAAATATTAATCTTTACACTTGACATCATGAACCCTAAATTGCATGATTTATAAAAGTCTGAATATGAACTGAGTGGAGACTTGAGTTTGATTGTATGAGTTGAGTAAATTGATCACTATTGAGCGTGAGAAGCATATTGCATTGCCATTGTATGTCCATTGATGCATTTTTACTTGCAGTCCATGATGAGTCTAACTAAGTAAGTCTAAATGATCGTTTGAGTTGAGTCATGATTGTGAGTTGACTTTTTTTCTGATTGAATGAGTTGATGGAAACTGAGATGAGTTGAGTTGAGCCAACCTACTAAGGTTGAGACTCGAATTGATGGATATGAGTATGATTGATCTTTGAGTTGATTGATGAGTTGATCATATTTTAGTCTTGGGAGGAGTATCGAGCACCGAGATGGAAGTGAGTGAATAACTACTCTAACCCACAAAACTACGTTACTAGCGTAGGATAGTCGTACAACATGTTTTGGTGACTTTTGTATCAAAAGATGGACATTTTGTCATGGACATTTTGTCATGGATCCATGAGACAAAGGTTGATTGTCCTTTACCTTGGCAAGTTTAGAACGAGTGTGGCAACGATGTTGCCTTTGTTGTGCATCACCCAACTAAAGATGGTCGGATGGGATGTCGATTAAGAGAAACTCCTGAGCAATCACTGATTGAGCATAATATTTCAAAACTGAGATGAACGCTACTGAGTCTATTATTTTAAATAAAGGCATGATTTACTTTAAACTTGCATAATTATTTAGAGTAGCCATGGCCTGCCATGGTACCATCTAGAATTTTAGAGATAGAGGCTTCATAGACACGTGAGTAGAGGATTTGTTGATTGTCATTTATTTTCCTAAATTGATCGTTGGAAACTTTTATAATGATAGAGCTTAATTATCTATTTGAATATTCTTCCGCTATTGAGTATTAATGTGATGATGAGGCCAGGTGATTCTTTTGGGGAATTACCAATGGTTCTTCAAGTGTCGGACATGCCAAGGGTGCCCTCCCGAGGCGTGACAGTGGCATCTTTTTGCGTTGTCAGAGAAAATACTCATTAGTAGAGTTATTGCGGTGAGGGTCTAGTTGGTTTCGAGCTCGTCGGAGATATTGTTGTCAATAGTAATGAGGACGGTTGCTTAGTGGTTGTTTTCAAGCAGTTGGGTAGTGGGTTCCTGGTGGTTATTTGGTGAAGATTTGGTTGCTGCTTGAGGTGGTTTCTCGGTAGTGTGACGGGTGGTTTAATTTTTAGGTTGGGATTTTGGTGGGTTTGTTATGGGTTTTTGGTTGTTGTTCACGCTGGAAAAGAGACAAAATGAAGGAGATTATGGTGGCGTGGTATTTTTGGACGATGTTTTGACCAGAGAAGACAAATCGTGTTGTGGGGTTTACTAGTGGGGGGTTTTCAGCGAATTTTGGAGCTATTTCAGGCGAGTTTTTGGGATGTCATGGGTGGTGTTTTGTTGGTGGTTTTGAGGTTCGTTTCTAGCCGAAAAAAGGGGGTTTCAAGTGTGTTTGGCTAGGGAAAATGGTGGGGATTTTGGTGGAGTTGTTAAGGCAGTGAAGAAAGGGATTTCTGATGGTGGCTTTGTGATTTTTTTTTGTTGGTGACAACCATGGCCGTCGGAAACAGAGAGTGAAGGGTTGGGTTTTGTGGTGTTGTTCTGGCGAGGGGTGGTGACTTGACAGCGACCGATCTTTGAAGAGAATTCTTGGGTTTTACTCAATTTTAAAAATTATTCTTCCTAAAATTATCCACTATCACCAATTATTGTAACAATGTAAAGAGTTATATAGACATTTCAAAACCTAATGGGATAAAAAATAAGGGCCCAAATTGTGGGTCAATTAAATACATTTGTACAATTTTTATCTGTGCAAAAAAATAAATTATTAGATTGTGTTAAAAAAAATACTAAAATGAATAGGAACAAATATAATCAACGATATATAAAAAAAAATATAATTTAACACAAAAGAATAATTTAATAAAATCAAATTAATATTTTAGACTATGATAAAAATATTAAGGATTAAAATTAATTAAAATTCAAAAATAAACTAATTAAAATCCTAATATTTTAAAAATAAGAGTAATTATCAAAATATTATCTAAAATTGTCAAAAAGATATTTTAAACTATTTTAAAAAATAACATCTCAAAACGTATGAATTTTTTAACATGTTGAGCCAAAATTGGGTATCAACAAATATTTTTAAGGGCCTTCATATTTTTAAAGTAATATTAATTTAGTATATGTGTATTGCATGTGTATCATGCGTCTATTAATAAAAATATATTAAAAAAATATACTACCTCTACGTTAATATTTTTTCTTACACAAAAGGATAAATTATTAAAGACACTTACTCAAAAAATTAACTGTATAAAAATATTTTCAAGCCTTTTTATTGCTTTTGGAGAATACTCATCCAATAAAGTTGACTTTAATTTTTGTGTAGTTAACCTTTTTTTTAATTAACATGTATTCTATATAGCATAAAAATAGTATAACTCTTTAGATGACAATTTCTTATTGACAAACATAACATAATTTTTAATTGTTATTGATCTATAGCTTTTTTCTTAATATAGGTAAATTATAGACTATTTTAATATATTCTTAGTATATTTCTATTCTAACAATACAAATTTGTAATGAATAGTGCAGAAACTAAACAAAGAAAAAAATGATACAGTTAAATATATTTAAGTATTATTATTTCTAAAAATCTAATATTAGAAATAAAAATATTTCAAAGAATTGTCAAGTTCAGCTCTATTAGTAGGTTTGTTCTTACTAAAATAATAAATTGATATTGGATATTGCTTACTCTCTCCAAGCATGAATGCTACTTCGAACGACTGTCTTCTCTTCTTTGTGTGACACCTTTTTACAACCTTTGAATAAGAAGCATGAAATTAATTTTTTAAGAGAAATTCAAGTATGTATAGTTATTTAAAATTAAATAATTACTTGTAGTAACACAGATATTTCAATAATAAATATCATTAATCCAAATTTGATGTAAAAAATGAATGCACTACTCACAACAAGACAAATCATCAATTGTCACCGTCAATTCTTTTTCTATTTTTGTCAAAAAGGTAGAGTTCGTGAATTATGTCATGAACGCTGCAAAATAAACTAAAATCACGTTATTAGAAAATAAATGATCTAGATAGATAAATACAAAATACGCCAGCACGAAAAAAATTAAACAACGTGAGATATATAGAGGTAAAATTTCAAAAGAAAAATATTACAAATTATATGTAAAATAACAATATAATCATGTTCAACTTTTTATTTATTTATTTATGAAGGACCTACATATAGAAATTCTATCACTAATTAGAACCTATGTTAAATTAGAATTTTTCTTAGCGGCTGCAGAGTTTCTTGATTCAAATATGGAAGAAGTAGAAGTCTACCATATAATGAAGATTTAGAAGTCTTTCCATGGTTAGAAGTTCTTATTTTATCACTTCTTTCCATATATTTTAGAAGTCAATATTATAAATATAATTAATAATAATTTAAAGAAAATTGGTGAAAAGACGATTTTTTTCTAAAACATAGTCTTTTTAATGAAGGGCAAAAAGTTCAATCAACATTTCTATATATGTATGGATGGATGGATGGATGGATGGATAGATAGGCATCAAT